>JUDZ01008944.1:0-13461 GCA_000812845.1 Stagonosporopsis tanaceti | reverse complement strand
CACACTACAACCAATTCACACTACAACCAATTCACCCACAAACCACTATGACCAGAGCATGTCCAGTGACGATCTCCATTTCCCGGCAAGGAAAAAGGCTCGGTCCGTAGCACAATACGCTCTCACTAATCATCACACCTCGTCCGGGATAGCAGGTTCTACATATTAGTTTTTGCGAAAATTAATGCAGCGCTAACAAGGAACGTCTGGATTGGCGAGAAGGAGTCGAGTTATGTTTACGAATACGCTGCCGGTACGCTCTGAGCGCACGGACAGGCGTACAGTAGTATGGAAGTGCACGTCATCGGCTTTACTCGGCCTTGATTAGCAATCACTAGTCCATAATAAGGTGTGTTTAGTTATTATTTCTTCACCACCTTTTTGCTGTCAGACTTTCCAAAGTATACGATAGCCTCCCTTTACACGGACTTGACATACCAACTTGTACGTCATTGCCCGAGAGCAACGCTCCGCTAGGCTGATCTGTCAAGCGTAAAGGCATATTGTGACTCCTATGAGTTCCCCATGAAGCGATGCCTGTACAGCTAGAGATCACTTTGGCTTACAATTGCGGCCCCCCCTGGTTACGGTTATGCTAAGAGGACCGACCGAAGTGGTATTTACGTAAGCATCCTTATGCCAAATGATCGGGCTCCACTTGCCCCTACACCGTACCGGTATATCGACAATTCGATCTCAGACGTGCCACTTAGCAAGCCTTGTAGCGCTACTGTAGAAAGCCTGTACGTTTTGCTGCTGCGATCTTCGCCCAAGTACAGTTTACCAATGTCGCTGTCATAATAACAAAGCTTCGCTGAGGTGGTGTATAAGGAGACTCAACCAGAAGGTTTGTAGCATTGCCCCAAGGGAACGTCTTTTGTCTAAGCTGATGTCCATCTGGCTGGGAACGAATCTCTTCACGAATTCCGAAGATCATGTCACGCGTTCCGATGATAGGACAGCCCAAGGTTGCATTATGGCTTGCCTCCAATCTAACAGGTGCTGAAAGCGACTCCATCACTGGCTTGGACATTTTCATTTCGATATGGTGTAATCATGTGGTTACATCGGATCCCTGCATAAGCCCTACTATTGACGCTTCGGACATACGTCCCTTGTGGTTTTCATGCTGCTCCAGCAGCCCTGTCAGGTTGGATCACAACTTCCTAGTATTAAGAAGCCTTGTTCTTCTTTCTGGGCACATAGTCCGAGTCGTCTTCACTCTCAGTCTCTGCATGCTTAGCAGACCGCTTCTTGCCAGTACGTTCAGACTTATCAGCTTTCTCTGCCGGGGTGACCTGCTGATCTTGTTGCGCTGCTGCGCTACGGGATTTCTTTGCTCTCGGGGCAACATCAGTCTTGAGAACGTCTTGGAGCCTGCCGGTCTGGAACGTATCGAGTACAGCTTGCTTGAATTCGGAAGGGATCATGTCGAGACCTTCGAGACCATTGTCATTGTCTTGCTCATAACAATCCTTGAGCGCGTTGATATCGTAGGAAGAGATGCAGTTCCTGAAAGGAGGTCAACAAAGTTATGATGGTCTCGGCGCTCGGTATCAGATGATCTACGGCAAACTGGGAGCTGGCAGGGAACGCGCATCTACCACTCTCCCAGAGCCACACAGAGGGTACTTATCCCCGGGTGCAGTCGACCGAGTGGGGTGGCTCACCAGTGTTTGTAGACCCAGCTCGAATGGTCGCCATCGAATGATTGCAGGAAGCCAACCCTGAGTTCTCCTCTCACCACCTTAGTTGTGCACTGACTGGCTCGACACTTTGCTGGTCGACTAGGCATGTCGATCTTGTAGCCTTCAGTATCACGAATCTCGCTTTTGTAGAGAGGAGCGCTACCGGCCAGGTCAGGCCGAATGTCCTTGAAGCTCTTGTCGAGAACATGGTTATTCTCGAACGCAAGTTTGACTTGCTCTTGGCTTTCGGAACTGAGCTGCTTGTAACCAGGTGCGTTGGTGCAATCGTTGTCGGTCAAATCTTTGAGTCCGTTGATCTGATGCTTGGTTGCGCAAGCCCTATATGTATTAGAGCTGCAAATTAGGTTGACGGCTGGCCGCAGCCCTCTGGAGGTGAGTTGACATACCAGTGGCGCCAGGCCATGTACCAGCGGGTCTCCCCATCTCGATCGAACAGCGTGTGAGTGCCAACCCGCAACTCGCCTCTGACGATCTTGCTCCCCGCACGCTTACAGGCTGCTTGCTGACATGTTGCTAGTCCGCTAGATGCATGCTCTATAGACAATTTAGCGAGAGTTTTGGATCGAAGGCTGCTTCCATTCACCAAGCCGATACTTGGGACCTTCAGGATCGTTGTCAGACATGATGGCACCGTTATGAAATGGTTGGATACAGGAGGACGAGTATTGAAAGCGTTTGTGCACTGTGCGACCGTGGCGGATAAGGTTAGTGGCAGCGCTCTTGCCTGGTCGCTCAAGCAGCCTGCTTGGCTTGGCGCGCGCGTTTGGTAGGCGCAGTCCGAACAAGCGTCACCGTGAAGATGGCAGCCACGAATCAACCGTGAGGTACATACTCAACCAAAAGAGCGCCATGTCCGCGACTAGAGAGTTCCAACTCATGGCGACAGCACGTGGTATGCTTACTATCCTCTGAGCGGTCGGATCAGCTCAGCCTCAGGCAGCTCCCGGCTCTCTATTGACTTGAGTCCGCATTATCTGGCCTTTCAACTATTAATAGCTATGATCTACAGTAGACACATCCAGAGATAAGGCATACATGCAGTTCGGATACACCAAGCTGCAATATGGTGAGAGTGAGTAACATGCCACGCGCGGGAAAGGTGACATCGCGGACTAACACGACTCACTGGCGCTAATTGTTCATTGTTCCTTTGAAGCAGATAAAGACCTTGTTGCTTACTCTAGCGTGTTAAGACACGTCTCCGTGCACTGCAGCTTCACACTGATGGATTCCATCCACCTTCCGCTTCAAATATCGCTCCAACTTGTTTAGTCACCGCAAGCAAATGCCTGTCGTGGTAGCGGGGAGCAACTAACGAGACGCCAATAGGCATTCCGTGCTCACCTCGAAAGCCAGGTACGTTGACCACTGGGTTATGCAGTGCCTATGTTAGATTAGATCGAATCCTGCGTCTGCGCATCAACATAACTTACTGTCCAGATCAGGCAGAATGCCGCGCTTCCTGTCTTCTCAATACCCAGAGGTGCCTCATCCGGTACGCTTGGAGTGATTACTGCATCGTATCTACTTAGAATCTCGTCCACCACCGGCCGGGCGGCAGAAATGTTATCGAATGCCTCTAGCTGAGCTTTGCGCGAAATTTGCCCGCTGTTTTCCACATGCCCCACGAGCTGTTGAGAGATCTTTTCTTTAGCGACAACGTATTCGGGTAAGAAAGCTGTGCGCCCTTCAGAAGCGAGCACGGTGGCATGCCATGCAGGAAGCTCGCTCAATTGCTCAGGCAAAGCAATCTCTTCAACCTCAGCGCCGTGCGCTCTAAGCAACGAGACGGCTTTTTCGAGCGCTGCAGCTGTTCCAGGACCAACTTCAGGCCATACCATAGTTCTCAAGAAAGCAAACTTTGCACCTTTGATTACAAACTCTGCTGGTGGCGGTACATCATCAAACACTGCAAACGTGTCCGCTAGAAGCTCGAGATCCGCCACGCTGCGTGCGTAAAGACCAAGAGTGTCTAGTATGAGCGCATAGATTTTCTGGCCTTCGCGGGTGATCGCGTTCCAAGTGGGCTTGAGAGCGTAGATGCCATTGTAGGAGCCCGGGCGAATTGTGCTGCCACCTGTCTGGGTGCCGAGACCAACGGGTGCTTGGAAGTCCCCAACAGCAGCACCAGACCCAGATGAGGAGCCTCCTGGAGTACGACTCGGATCGTGTGGATTTCGCGTCTTAGGCCCTACAGTTGTTGCTGCGAACTCGGTAGTGGTTGTCTTACCCAAGATAAGCGCACCCGCCTTGCGAAGTACCATCACAGATCCAGCGTCGATTTTGGGAGAATGATCGCTATATATGGGCGAATTAAATTGCGTTGGCATATCTAGACGGTGCATCAGCAAACTATACGAATGACATTGGGAACTAAACCAACCCTTCGTGAGAATGACGTCTTTCACGGCGATAGCCACGCCATGCAGAGGTCCTCGAGCAGCTTCTGGAACAGCATCCAACGCTTTGGCTTGCTTCATCACAAGTGCTGGGTCAAGATAGGCCCAAGCCTGAACGGCATTGTCTCTAGTAGCGATGCGTTCTAGGAGCGAGGATGCGTAGTCTTGCACGGAGAACTCCCCGGATTTGATCTTTTGCACGACTTCGGTAGCCGTCAGCCTATACATCTCTGGGGTCATTTTCTGGTCTTTGCAGAGCTCTACTCGAGGGTCGAGTTTTTTTTCTTCAGTTTCTCCGGATTGCTGGCCTGCAAGATTGCGAGTCGATTGTACCTAGATGCTACTCAGAGGTGCTGATAGCCAGATGAGGCCGTATGGTGTTACAAATGGTTAGCAAGTTTAGGCAGCAAACCACGACCATCATCAATTTAGATGCAAAAATGTAACGTGGCAGCTTATACTGTAGGCATCCGCAGATCGCATGACAGTCTCGTTGACTATGAAAAGCCGATTTCGGCATACCGCCCAAGTAAGTTAGCGTTGGTGGTGTTGCTAGTGCGCAAGCACACTTCCGATTGCCGACCCTCATACCCTCGTAGCCTCACGCTCTCATGTCCGTCTCCATGCGGCCTTTATCTGACCGGCTGTGCTGCAGCAAGCCGCAGCGGATTTTTTCATGCCGATTTTCTCCAAGGACCCCAGCTTTTGGACGCAGTTTGACGATCTTCAGGATCTAACATCCTTGCTGCTACTGATAACGCCCCACCATGCTCCAGATAACACGAGCTGGCAGCAGGGCTCTTCAGGAATGGCAACGTACAAGGCAATGACATACATGGTATTGTCGGCGGCGAATATTTTGAGCGGCTGCAACCAACCGGTATCTGATCCAGTGTGCCCATCCTCTACTGCTTGAGCTGAGGTCACGATTGCTCGGTACAAAACAAGGCGTCATCCGCCTTTGCTCAAAATCATAATAGTCAAACCATCTCCTCGACTGACTTCCACGCTATCATTATGCCCGAAGTCTACGCTGCCCCTCCTGAATTTGCTTTTCCTCGTGACTTCAAGGGCTACGGTGAAAAGGGCCTCGAAGGCTTCAAATGGCCAAACGACGCCAAAATTGCTGTATCGTTCGTTATCAACTATGAAGAGGTAGATTTGTACCTGGCGCCTCATGTTTTGAGGATTTCGCTGACTGTGTGGCATTAGGGCGGCGAACGATCTGTCTTGAAGGGTGATGGCGTCTCGGAAATCAGTCTCCGCGAATATCCAGCGCAGCATAAGATTAACGAAAGAGACTACAGCGGCGAATCCGAATTCGAATATGGATCACGTCGAGGGTGGTGGCGAGTCTTCAAGCTCTTCAATGATCATAAAATGAAGTTCACACTCTATGCCGTAGGTTCGGCTGTGGAAGAGCAACCGGAAGTGGTAACACGTTGCGTTGAAGAAGGACACGATGTTGCATCGCATGCGTACAGATGGATCGATCATGGAAACCTGAGCGTAGAAGCCGAGAAACAACACATCCGCGACGGTATCACAGCGCTCAAGAACCTCACTGGATATGCTCCGAAAGGCTGGTACTACGGGAGACCCTCGCCTCAGAGCAGGGCTCTTATCCCTCTCGTCTATGAGGAGATGGGCGAAGAGCTACTGTGGGCCAGCGATACATATGCCGATGACATTCCGTACTGGACGGACTTACCGCAAGAGCGCAGCAGCGACAACCCAAAAGGCTGCCTCATGGTTCCCTACAGTTATGATTGTAACGATTTCAAGTTCCACACGCAGGGGACTGGATTCCGTAGTCCCGGAGGCTTCTACGAGCACATCAAGAACGCTTTTGATGTGCTATATGAAGAAGGTGAAGATGGTTCCCCAAAGATGATGACCATCGGGCTGCATTGCCGTATCATTGGTCGTCCAGGGCGTTTTAAGGCTTTGCAAGACTTTGTAAAGTACATTGCCGCCAAAGAAGGTGTTTGGGTCGCGACGAGGACTGAAATAGCTCAGTCATTCAGAGATCAGTTCCCATACCAGAGAGGCCAATTGGCCTGAAGAGAGAAGGCAGGCAGGATTCAAGTTGGATGTTAGGTATCAATATTACCTGTCCATCGCCCCGCTTGATCACACTAGTACGTATGTCTAGGGTTAATCTCTATGAGATTTGCATAGCTATTAAAGCACCGAACTTCATTCTCCTTTTAATATTTGCTACTGAGAATGCCGGAGGCCCGTCCTCTTCGCACGTAATTGACGTTCGACCCAAATTCACCCGTCCGCCATGTTATCTACACACAGGAAGGCTCCAGTGACACTGATTGTGCACGACCTCGTCAGCCAGGTGCATTGTCGCATCCTGGACCGGATCAATTCCGTAAACCGTAGAACCCATATGAGAGTTCCAATTGTCTTCAAATGACCCGTTGTTCATGCACCCAGTGCCAGCAGGGCGCGACGATGGGATATCATCATGGGCCACCATATCGTTCCACATTCTCCATCCCTGCCAACCCCCGGGCGCTTCTTCGTCGACCTCCATGAAAGCTTCTTTGACTGCATCAGTCATCAATTCTGACATGACGGGCCTACTGCTTTCCGACAACCGAGGTGATACTGTCGACGTCGCTATGTCTACACTGGAGGCCAGTGGTTGTTTGTCGATGCTCAGTTGAAGCGATGAAGGGCTTGTAGCACATCTCACTGAATACGTCGGCTTAAAAGCCATTTTGAACAAGCTTTGAGATAGTGTATCGAAGATGTCTCGGTATTTCACAGCTCCAGGCCACTTCTCGCCAAATATGGTCAAGATCTGGGAGCAGCTTTGGGTAGCCTCTACGACTTCGTAGGAGAAGAGTCTGCGGTCTCGCCAGATGCAGTATACGAGTGTCAGCCCAGCCACGAAGCATGAATGTAGAGAGATCATTGTATACGTCAGAGTTTTGTTCTGGCTCAACCGCTTGTAGGCATTGCAAACGCTGGCAGCAGAGTGAGCGCAATTTATGAAGCGCTCGTCTGATATTTCCAAAATGGGCAGGAATACGGTGAAGAGGAATAACATGGCCTTGTGATACTGTCTGTTAAACTATCAGAAACGTTCAGACTGTGGGTGTGGAGCATTCTTACACTCCATAGAAGTCGCGCGCATCAAGGTACGCATTCTCGGGGTCGTACATCCAGGTACTCTTGTTGTTGGTTTTTGGTGTCTTGGGATAGTTGCTCAGCCACTCATCGAGATCCCTCCTGATTACCAACATCTTTCGATCCAGCTTGTGGCGTTGCTCGGGTGGACCGCTGAGTACGTCTTTGTCTACTCGAAAAACTGCCTTATGGATTCGTGATTGGATTCTGTCCAGTCTGATGATGTGTATGAATGGCTGCACGTTGGACCACTGTTCTTGATGCAGATCGTTCTTATCACGATGAGTCAAACTCCAGAACTCAGGATCGGCGCTTGGGAGCTTTCAATGGTAAGCAGGGGTTTTGCTAGTGTCAAAGAACATACCTCTACGTTGATGTCTCGGTCAGCAATTGCAAAGGCTCGGCCGAGAACAATGCTCGTCACTCTATCGAGGCAATAACACGACCAGAAAGCTCGGCGTCGGATCTCGGTCTCTCTTGCATGCGCAAGTGATACTGGTGAGCTTCTTTTCCTGTGTAAGCCCATCTCTATGCACACCGAAGTAGCGTATCGAACTTGGGACCATGCCCCTGCCCCATATGGGGACCGTTGGCCGTGAACGCCTAGCAGAATGAGAAACTGAACGGTCGCAAGGTCGTGTTGCCTCAAAATATGCTCCATTGGTCCGGTTGCGGCTGTCAGCTGGGCCTGCATCAAGTTAGTTTTGTGTTTTGTCTGTAGGCAATACCACTTCACTCTACCCACTTCATCATCAACACCACATGGCTTTTTGGTGACGGCTAAAAAGCGAGCAGTGATGGCATATATTAAGTGCAATATGCTGCGCTGCGTGATTGATAGGTACCCTGCAGAATATTGTTTGTCAAACAAACCCTCATAGATGGCACGATCCAACAAAGGCCAGCGAGGATGGATACGCTCGAAGAAGAAATCGAACAACATGCGCGCCTGCACCCGATCAGGTAAAGTAGAAACATTGTCGGTCAACTCGGTTCTGGCTGATAGAATTATCGTTGGCGGCGTGACCGGGCAATCTTGAGTAGGCGCATTGGATTCAGCTGTCCGAGCACCCAACCTTCGGTAGATCGAAGACTGAATGACACGGGCAATGGCAGCTCCAGAGCTGGACCCCACATAATATGGTTCGTGATTGGTGTCGGTGGTACCAGAAGCGCACAAAGAGAGGTAAGCAACTCCTTCAACCAACGACGTGCCATCTTCGAAGTCATTGTCTCCTGAGGTCGAGCCATTGTGCGAGTCACGGCACGAACTTCTTCTAGAATGCGAAGGCAAGTAAGGTGCATCAGTAGCTGCCAGAGGAGGCTGATGAACGTTGTCAGAAGTGCTCTCAAGATGATCCTCGGCATGAGCAGGGAGTCGAGCCTCAAGGAACGCAATTCGTTCCTCTAAAACACCGATATACCTAAAAAGGGTCAGAAGGTCGCGAGGCTGAGATCAGTTTGAAGAAGGCTCACAATGCCTTCCCCCCCGGGTATTGCGGGCGAGCCTTTCTTTCATATGTGCAGGCCTGCTTTGCTTTCACACAGGCTTGACAGCTGGGACGCATGCCGTCACACTGTAAGACTTAGCCAAACATTACCGTATGCAGACATGGCCTGGTACTTCGCGATCGAATATGAAGTGTCTGGTATGAACCGACGGGACTTACTCTCTGCTTCCTCCGCTTACACCTCTTACAGGCGAGCGCAGTGCGAGTCTTACGATCTGCAACGAGTTGATCGCTTTCTACCGCGGTAGTCAACGATGGCGCAGGCGTCGTTGAGGCTGCAGAGATAGTGGAGCATGGCCGTTCATGATTGCGTGAATCATCATCCTGGCTTTCAAAACCTGGTTGTAACATGATATCTCTGAAGGGATGGTACGTGATGTCGTTGCTGTGGGAGTTCCACAACGTAACCATCAATCCATGAGGCCTGCTCGGCAGCCACCATCCGATGAGATCCTCTATCAATCAGATACAGATACCGCAGCATGCCCAGCCAATAACACGTCCGCCGATGCTGGAGACATCGCCCGAAACATGGTTTTCTAAGAGTGGGGACGAGACTGGGTTAGCTCGGCGCTAAATTGTGTGCAGGGTTCTGCGATAAGAACGTCACCACCAACTGGAATCAAAGGTCTATGTATCGCTCTCGTCTAACACTCGGCATCTGGCAATCAGCCACTTAGCTCAAACTATGTCAGACTTACTGGGCGGCATGGCACGTCGGTTGAAAATGCGCCGATGAGGTTACCCTGAAGTGCGCCCTTATCCAAATGTTCGACAGGTGCAGCGCGCAGTGCAATCACACATGGGTTCTGATTCAGGTACGAGACATTCATCAGCATATGAGTGCCTCGAGCTCAAACCGATGGACATTTGCCAGCAGCCATTTCGTTTACCTTACTGGGCACCCTGGATAAACTCGGAAATTCTTCCAGGGCCAGAATGGCCGCCCCATGGAACTCTAAGGAAGCCTTTATCGAGTTTGTAAGAGCTCCTCAGGGTAACGAGGGCCAGAAACCCATTGGAGACGCCAAATGGTCTAACAAGGATCTTGAACCGACACCAGAGGAGCACCGGACATGGACATGGTAAGTGTCTGGCAAACTTAGAACATGACTCTGAACTTAGGGGTATAGGTACAACCTTCCATTGTATTGGTTCTCCAACCAGTTTTCTTTGGTTGGATGGAATACTGGCTCTGCATTAGTTACTGTCGGCTTGGTAAGCTTCGCTGGTCCATGATTCCCAGTGCGAATCTCTGACCAAAAGTAGACGTGGCAGCAGTCCTTCGTCTCAGCATGCATCGGATCGTTCCTTGCGGCCGTTGTCGTCGTTCTTATGGCTCGCCCTGGTGTCAAGTATCACGTTGGATTGTAAAGTCACATCCCACTGCACGTCTGCCTCGTCACTAATACGATGTAGTCCAGTCCTTGTTCGTTCGGTGATGGGAATGTATGGCTCCTACTTTTTCATCTTTATTCGAGCTGTTGTTTGCATCATCTGGTATGGGATCCAAACCTTTTACGCTGGTAACATTCTCTCCGTAATGCTTCGATGTATATTTGGAAGCTCCTGGAACAACTTCAACAACACCTTGCCTGCCAGCGCAAATGTCACTTCGAAGCAACTGTTGACATTCTTCTTGGCCTGGCTTATGGAATTCCCATTCGTGAGTTGCGCGTGAGAGAGAATCAAGTCATCCTCCGGCTGATCAGATATAGATGTGGGTCCATCCCAAAAACATTCATTATATATTCACCGTCAAAGGCTTCATCATGCCCATCGCTGCTTTTGCAGTCTTCGGCTGGTGTATGTCGAATGGAGGCGGACTCGGCTCAATGGATCTCGCATCTGAGGAAGGCCAGTTTTCGGCTTCCGCGACTCCGCTTGGCTGGAGCATTATGGCTGGCATAAACACGATTTTTGGCTCTCTTTCACCAATGCTGGTCAACCAACCCGATCTTTCTCGCTACTGCAAGAAGCCCCGCGATGCTGGGCCGATTCAAGGTGCCAGCGTCTTCGTCGCCTCTATCATCGTATTTTTCCTTGGCATGGCGTCGACCACATCCATTCAAGCAGTATGGGGTGTCGCCTACTGGAATGTTTGGGATCTTTTCGAGGCGACCCTTGACCATCACTTCACTGCCGGCGCCCGTGCTGGCGTTTTCTTCGCCGCTCTAGCGTTCTATCTTGGTGTGTTCGCAACGAACTTTGGCGCCAACTCAATTCCATTCGGCTCGGATATGACCGGGCTCTTCCCAAGATGGCTCACGATCCGCCGGGGCCAAGTGCTTTGCGCACTTCTGGGTGTAGTAGTCCAGCCCTGGCAGCTTATGGCCAATGCGTCCGCTTTCTTGAGGTAGATAATGCACCGTTGTTATCAAGGTGAAATGCTAACAATGCAATAGCTTCCTGGGATCCTACAGCATCTTCATGGCGCCGCTTTGCGCGGTAATCATTGTTGACTACTTCATTGCGCGGAAAGGTAACATACACATCCCATCGTGCTACATTGGCAATAAGAGTGGTCTATACTGGTTCTGGTCTGGGGTGAATTGGCTCGGTGCTGCCGCATGGTTACTGGGAACCACTATGGGAATTCCAGGCCTTATTGGCCAGTATCAGCCGCAGATCATCAGCAGCGCGGCGAAATACATGTACATGATGGGGTGGCTTCTGACGTTTTTCACCTCCGCGGTCATCTACTCTGTCGCTACTATCGTTGTTAAGCCCCGTATATTCCCTTCCGGCTTCGAAGATACCCCGTTTAAGCGGGAGTGGCTGGCTAACGAGGGCCGTGAAGGCTTCTTTGATGGGGAGCGAGATTCCGAAGAGATCTTCTGTCCTTCCACACCACCAATGACAGATGGCGAAATAGTGGAAATGGGCGAGAAGTCTGCCAAGCATATCCTCTAAAACAGAAGGAGATTAGGCCTCGTGTCGTCTTAAGAACACAGAGCACGAAACCAACCGCTATTCAACTCTTGCGAAGCGGTTTTAAATTTTGAGTCCTCATCAGGTTCATATTCAGTCTCACAGTCTGTCGCAATCTCGTACAGTAGAACTTTAGATTCCAATCAATGATTTTTCGCAAAATAAGAGTCAAGGATTGTCAAGTTCACGTGACTCTTTCATATCTCGAGAACAGGCTAGACGTACTGTGAGGTAAGACTCGAGGTGAGATGTACTTCCAGAACCAGATACGGGTCTAGTGTTTCATTCCTCACACCACAGACTACCAAGCATGTATACACAAGGCCCTCATTCTCACAAATCGGCACACGTAGATAGAGTGCGCTCGAGAAGTACCACAGCCATGCGCTCACTGGACTAGATCGTCCAAGCTACAGTGTTCAGCATTGTGTTTGTGTCAGCCTTGAAGGGATATGAGGAGATTGACTGAGTAGGGAGAGGCTTCGTTGTTGTTTCTAAATGCGAACTAGTATTCAGTGCAACTTGAGCAAGCACATTGTACTCTTCGTGACGCTCAAGAGAAGGCTTTGTGAAGGCTTTGCGGAATTATGGTGTATTTCTGAACTTGTCGAGGCCCAATACTACTTATTGATTTGGAGTGGTGTGTCACCACTGAGCCAATCAATCTGCTTCTTGATTATCATGTGATCGTGTACAATCGAACTAGGCTTTCCTGGATTGAATTCTGATGGAGATTTACTCTTGATTCTAGGAATAGAATGACTGTCTCGGACATCTCATGCTTGCCCCTATCACGTAGCTAATTCTGTTTTTCAGAATTACTTGAGGCCACGGCTTCTTCATCGTCAGACACTTTCGCGGCTTTGAGGCTAGTATTGCCGACCCAGAATGTCAGGGCGAGACCCAATCCTGAACAAACTGTAAAGAAAACAAAAATGTGTTGCAAACCTTGCATGTATACGTCAAGAACCTGGTCTTTTTGATCTCGCGATAGGTCAAGGTCGTCAAGCGCATAGGTCGAGGAAGTAAGTGCTGTCAGTAGACCGTCTGATACAAAACTTTCGTGGCCTAAGTCCTCTCGTAGAGTATTTGAGAGGATTACGCCGGATATAACCAGTCCAAATGCACCGCCGATAGTGCGAATAAAGTTTCGTAGTCCAGTTGTGACGGCGCGGTCTTCAGTGCGGCTGTTGGCGTACATGCCCACCAGTGTTGGCTGAAGGGTCAGACCAATGCCAGCCCCTTCTACCACAAGAGCGACGACGATCACTCCGAGGCTTGTGTTTCGGTCAAAAAGTAGCGTTAAGCCATTCCCAATCGTCCACAAAGCGAAACCGAATAAGATGCAATGCATGTAGCTGCCGACTCGTGTCATGTACTGGCCGCTCGCGATGGACGCAAGTGATGTAGTAATGACGATAGGTAGGATCAATGCACCTGATACTAGCGGAGTGTATCGAAGGATTGACTGAAAGTAGATGGGTAGATAGAAGAAGTTTCCGAAGTAAGCAAGCCCGGTCAAGAAAGACTGGAGATATAGCGCCCAGCTATGGGGCGCTCCGTATAGTCGAAGGGGCATGATCGGCAATGGCGCAAACTTCCACTCATAGATAACGAACAATGCAGCCAAAACAACTCCAGCTATCGTGGCGCCGATGAAGAATGCAGATGACCAAGCGTATGTAACGCCACCTCCAGATAGCGGGATCAGTAGCAGAAGTGTTGCCGTGATGTTGAGCAATATGCCGCCAAAATCAATCTTTC
>JUDZ01008943.1:0-13444 GCA_000812845.1 Stagonosporopsis tanaceti | reverse complement strand
CAGGACCAGTACCTCTTCCCGGCAAGCATCGACAACAAGAACAAGCACGTGCTCGATGACCGGGGGCTTGTAAAGTGGTGGTGCAAAGTCTTGGACCCAATACTATGGAAGTACCGCGCTGAGGAAGAGCGTAAGCCTTTCCAGCATAGACTGGCTGAAGGCGAGAGCAGTGGCACTGTGTCCCAGTCCGCGACTACTGCCAAAGGCTACCTCGTCATCCCAGGTTACGAGCCATACGACACACTCCGATACATACCTGCCTCACCCGTACCGAGCGCCCCTCGACGCTGGGCGGCAGCACACCCACTGCTACAAATCGCACCTTATCCAGCCGCACCACCGCGCTGCCTCGTCCCACACTTTCCCGACGATCCCAAAGCACGCTTCCTCGACGAGCTCGACGAGGAGCTCCCCGACCGAGGTGAAGGAGTGATAGCAGATGGCGGCACACCCTCACGAAGCAACGGCATGTGGAAGAGTGTCAAAACCCTGGACCAATTCTGGGAGTTCATGGCCTTTCGCCAGGAATGCTCTTCAGGCCGCATAGTAGGCTTCATCTGGGTCGTGCTCACACCACCTACCGACTCCATCCGCGAGCAAGACGAAGACACGCCCTCGCAACTTTCCCAGCTCTCCCAACAATCCGCCCCGGACTCCCAGGAAAGCCAACCAACCCCCCGCAAAAAGAAGTCCGCCTCGAAACACCGCACAAAACCCACCACCCGCTCTGGTCCCATCCCCCTCATTCTCCCACGCATAAAGACTAGCTCCTCCAACCTCTCATCCATATCTAACACCTCCACCTCCTCTGCCTCCAAGATCCCAGAACACAGCCCGTACTTCACCTGCCCAGCCTCGTCGCGCGGCACCATCTGCTTCAGCACGAAGAACTACAACCGCGCCCACGAGGTCCTGATTCACTCATCTTTCGCCACCCGCGCAGCAACCGCCCGCAGCACCATGCAGTTCAAGAAAGAGGTGGCAGTGCTGGGCGGCGTGACAGAGTGGGGGTGGACTGTGGTAGGCAGGAAGGAGAGCGCGACAGATGGCAAGGGTGGAGAGGGAGAGGCTGTGCAGCCTGTGACGGTTATGGGGGTCCGGAAGAAGAGGAAGGATGGAGATGCGGCGGCTGTGGCAGAGGGCGTGCAGACACTGGACGCGGGGCTGGTGAGGAAGAAGGCCAAGGTTGAGTCTGCGCCTGCGTCTACGTCTGCCACGGGGTCCGAGGGCGCGAATGGGATCCAAGTTCTTTCGGCTGGGCTGGTGCGGAAGAAGCCCAAGTCTTGAGCTGTGGGTTCTGACCGCGCTCTCATTTGCTTTAGTGCTGTATTACTAGCCTTCCCTTGCCTTTTTATATCCTCACAACACCGTTCTTCTATTGGAAACAGACACGCCCCTGAACGAAAAGTAGCAAATGCTGCATTAGACACTATCGACTAAGAATTATACTATCTAATCATACCACACCTCCACAATCCTCATTCCTCATTACACACATATCCTCTCCACTCTCTGAAACGCAACATACAACATGTATATCACCGCCATGCAAACAAATGAACACAAAATCTCACCACCTCACGCCCTCAAAAACCCCTGCTCGTCGTAATAACTCCCTGGCGTCATCGTCAGCGCAGGACTGGCGACATTGTACATGTTCTTCGCCCCTAGGTTCGGCGTGCCGTCCCCAAGCACGCTTCTTTTCCGCTCGCTGCCGCGTGCATCATAGCTTTGGTGCTGTGTCTTGCCTGAAGGGGCGTCGGTGGATTGCGAGTTTGAATGTGTAGGCGTCTCGGGGGCGTTGGGGGCGTCTTTTGCGACTGAAAAGAGGCGTATGCGGGAGGTTTTGGAGTGTGAGGGTTGCTCCTTTGCGGCCGCGGCTACGGGG
Source organism: Stagonosporopsis tanaceti (assembly GCA_000812845.1). Classification (NCBI taxonomy): domain Eukaryota; kingdom Fungi; phylum Ascomycota; class Dothideomycetes; order Pleosporales; family Didymellaceae; genus Stagonosporopsis; species Stagonosporopsis tanaceti. Next base: position 11,556 of record JUDZ01008943.1, on the reverse strand, counting down.
GTAGACGCGGGTCTAGTCGCAGGCTGCGAGGAGGTGGTTGTGGAGGTGTTGACGTGGTGCGAGGGCGGCGGTGTTGGACTCGCCCAGAACGCATCGCTCTCGTCCCAGATGCTGCTCATCCCCGCCTCTGCGCCTGCTACAACGTCCTCCCGCACGCCCCTAGCGCCCCCCAAGGCCCGCGCTGCACGCGGCGTCGCCTCGAGATCCAGCATCGTCGCGTCGATGTCGGACTCGGCGTCTTCGTCCCAGTCCTCCAGTACGGTGCCTACTAACCGCCGCACCTCCTCGTCGTCCAACTCCACGCCCTCGTTCTCATACGCGTCGAGCTCGTCAAGCCAACTCTCGTCACCGGGGAGCGTGACGCTCGATTCACGGCCCAGGCGCATGTAGCGGCGCTCGCCGCGACCGGCGCGGTCTTTGCGCGCGTCTGAGGCGTCGGAGTTCATGCGGCGTAGCTGCTGGATGCTGGAGCGGAGAGGCTTGGGTGGGGATATGCGCGGCCCGAGTGGCGCGGGGGCGAGGCGCGGCATGCTGGTGAAGTCGAGGGAGAGGGCGGGGAGAGAGGCGTGCGCGGGCCGTGGAGAGCAGGGCGCGTGCAGCCCGATTGAGGCGGAGATGGAGATATGTGGGGAATGAGAGGGAGAGGAGTAGAGGGAGCTTGCTTGTGAGCGGAAGGTGGGGGAGTCCATGCTGTGAGGCGAGGGGAAGGCGGCGTTGAGCAGGGGATCTAACAGGCCAGGCGTGTTGGAGATGGCGATGCTGGTGCGACTGCTGTTTGCCGACTGGGTCGCATAGCCGCTGTTGAGTGTGCTGAAAGTGTCTCTGGTCAATACTGCTGGGTTGATGGTTCGGGGAGATTCTTCCTCAGGTATGGTTGTTGCGTGAATTGGCATGCTGTACTGGTTGTGGAGTGTGAAGCGGGGCGGCGAGTTAGTCTTTGGCGAAACAGGTGGGGAGTCATCGTAGCGGTTTGTTGCTCGTTCCAAAGTTCCCTTCGAGCCGACCGAAGACTCCTCGGGTATGGTGGTACACGCAGACTGGTACGAACGATTTGGTAGGTTCGCGGGTGTCTGGAAGGCCAAACTGGGTTGCTCTGGGTCGTACTCATCCAGATCGATCAAGCTTGTCTGAGAAGGAGATGTTGGTCGTTCAATCGTACCGGCTCTGAAAGGATATTGCTGGAGGTATGGAGTCTCGGGCACTGGCAGAACGTAGCTGTGATCAGGAAAATGCAACACGGTATCGTCATCTGGTTCGATGATGGAGAGCGGAAGTGGAAAGCGCGATAAGCTGAAAACAGAGCCAGTACTCAGGCGGTTGTGTTCGCGATCTGAGAGTTCTGGAAGCACTTGATCAGTGGGCGCAACAACGAAAGACTGATCATAGCTGGTCAAAGATAGAGAAGCTGACGTCGGCGTCAACGACGCCTTCAAAGTAGTTGCAGTGAAGCTAAGCTCAGGTGCAAATGTGTCGGAAGAAGGCGGTGCAGGTAGTGCACGAGTGTTGGAAGTAGAGTGACGGTTTGGACTGTTGTCGCTCGCTCTGTGGTTAGAAGACCGTTCTTCATCGTTGACTAGAGCTGGGCTGGTATTTCGACTCCGAATCGAGTGGATCGAGTGAACGGTTGGTACCAAGGAGATGCGCACGCTGTGCCCCCTTCGGTGACCCTGACGAGCGCCCGGGCTTCCTTTCAGTGCAGAAGGAGGCCGACTGATCGTTGTGAGAGGTGCTGGATCCCATTGGAAAGGATTGCCACAGCTGCTCCTCGATGACGCATGTGATGTCTGGCGCTTGGGTGACTTCATTGTGAGCCTGGGGTTAGTGGCAATCTGATAATCCTTCTCCGGAGAGCCTGATGCAGTGACCAGCGTCTTTGATCTGCGTTTTGGCGTCCTTGATTGCGATTTGGATGGAGTACCGCATGCAGACACTACTCTGCTCATGGTGATAGACTCTGCCCTCTTTACGGATCCAACTGAGCCGAGTGTGTGCTCTGAACCGAGCGTGTGCGTACTCGACTCTGTTGGCAGGGCTGTCGAGTCTTGAACAAACTCTCGTCGAGCTTCAGGCGAGGCAGTTTCAATCTCTGCCGTCCTGCTCTTCGTTGAACCATGCAAGCTGTACATGCTCTCGCGTGCCTCGATCAGGGGGTTCATCTTCTCCAAAGCATTGTTCTTCCATTCTCGCTTGGTGATTTTCGGGATACGCTCGTTGGATCCCTGAGAAATGATTGGGCTTGGACGGGGGTTCAGAATAGAGCTATCTATGGAACCCAGGCTAGAGATTGATGTCTTCGATGGAACGTGGCGGAGCTCACACTTCCTGGAGGCCTCATCTTTGATCCGGGCGATGTCAAAAGGCAAAGGTGGCAAGATCACATCCGGGGCCTGGCCGGAAGTCTGGCTATGCAGGCTTGTGGACCTTTGACGTATCTGTGGGCGTTCGGTGTCGAAAGGTATCTCAGTAACTGATTTAGCTCTCTGCAGCCTTTTGGAGATATCCAACGTTGCGGGCTCTATCGCATCGAAGCTTTGGCTTTGATTGCGGAAGGCTGGATGGTACTGCAGTAATGACTGGCAGGAAGAAGGCTGACTTCCTAACTCCTTGAGCAGCGCTAACGGTGGACGCGAACCTGAAAGCTGTTTACTGGCCAGAACCGGCACCAGAGATGAGGGTTTAGGGTCTTCTAAAACGGCAGACAGCCTGTTGGCCTTCAACTTCTTCATTTTCATGTTATGGCCAGACAGTTTGCGATTATGGAAAGGCCACGAAAGACTGCTGGTCCTCTTTCTCGGCTCTATCGGCATCGGAGGCACGTAGTGATCTGGTGCTGAGGATGGTCCAACTGTAGATGGCGCAGCCGAGCCGATTGTTTCCACTGATGGCAATGCTCCCCACCCTGACTTTGCGTTGAATGGGAGGATAGTGTTTCGCCTAAGCACAGAGCGCGGTCTTGTCACCTCATTAAGCTTCGCCTCCTTTTGCGCTTGACTGATTGTCAAGCCTCGCTCATCAAGGTCAGCAAGTAGCTGCTTATGTCTGCGTACTGCGCGGATGAGTAGCAGCACAAGGGCGGCAAGCAAGCCGAGAATGACCACACCCACAGCACTGACGATGGCGATGATTGCAGTGGCGCTCAACGAGCCAGCTGGCTCGGCGCGTGATCGTACATTCGCCATTACTTCTGTAGTCGGGGTGTATCCTGAGTCTGCTGTGAAAGCTCTGGCTGCGGGCGTTATTCGGTTGGCTGGCTGTTGATGTACACGCTGACGCCGTAAAGTTGTGTTAATTATCTGCTGTAGATTAGTATCCTCCTCTTTCAATCCCTATAACCAGGCCAGTGAAGCGGGCCAACAACGACCAGCACAACGAAACCCGCAGCAAGAGCGATCCCAAAAGAGTCCAAACACAGGGCTATCCATGGGTAAACATACATTCTGATGTATTTTGGCGTGCTTCTGCCGTCGTCTGGGAAGATATGGTGGAATGTGAGGCAAAAATGGGGAGCAAAACAATAATCAATAGCGCCGAGAGAGGGAGGAGTTCGGAATGCATGACATGGACCCGCCGCGCATCACGCGATAGGGCTCTTGCTACCATACGTTATGCATAGATAATACCAATGGCTCCCGCCGGAAGCTCTCACACGTTTCCACAGCTGTCAGACGCCGCGTGGTGCTGTGAAGTAGTAGCGCACGTTCGCCCGCCATTCTGTCGCAGATCTTGCTTCTACAATACTCTTTACCTGACAGCTGGTAAGTTCCAGCACTATTCTTTTGTCCTGTGAGCCAGCGGTATAGACATCAGAGCGAGCTGCGTCAGTGCAACAGGCTGTTGCGAAGTCGTCGCGGTCGCCAACGACGTGCCCAAGGGAGGATGAGACTCGACTTTCTATGCCGAGCCTGCCGCTCAATGTCTTGAACACCAGTAGCCTTCAGCGCACCAAGAAGGACAACTCGCATGCGTGTACCAGGTACCTGGCAAACGACGACTGGGCATCGTCGTGGTGTTGAGACACAACAATGACGTGCAGCTTCCCCTCATCCATGTTATGGGTACCGAGCCGCATGAAAGTGGCTGAGACAAAGGCAGAGTCAAGCTCCATCCCGCAGCGGACACGTCTGAACGACGAGTCGCATAAATGATGCTTAATAGAAATGGTGATGGAGGAGTGATGATGTTGGACACGGTCGCGTCAACTCCGCGACTGCTGACTAAGCAAATGATGGAGGTAGCGGGTTTGACACTAGCTAGTTTCTTTTCTCGATTAAACCTAGTTTGATAGGCTTCCTCCAGAGATCAATGAGTGAAATCACAAAGTTGTACTGTATCATCACATCACGCTGTTGGACATGAACAATACGATTCTTTCACGCAAGCAGGTGCTGAATTCATGGTTCTACAAACCTACCCTTTCTTCCAGAACAACATCCTAGCTTTTGTACTCTTCCCCGGTGGCCCTTCAAACTCGTGAGCAGACTCAACATCCATCTGCTCAAGCTTTGCTGCCTCATTGCGCGCTAGATCCCTCTTCAGCCTCCGCTCGTCTGATTTCCTCAACCAGCTGATATAGAGACAGTACAACGCGGCAAGGCAACCAATGCCACCAAAAACCCCTCCTAGCACAGCGCCAATGAGTCCCTGTCTCTGCCACTCGTTCTGCTTGGGGCGCTGATAGGGTGTAGGGATGGATTTGGGGCAGAAAGTTACGGGCATGACCATGTTGTTCTTTTGGACGGCGGGCGCGAGAAAGAAGGTGCTGGAGTCGTAGTCGGCCATGAGATAGACTTGGCCGAGAAACGAAGATCCGAGCAAGAACGGTGCGTTGCTGTTTTCCTCGCGGTCTTGAATGGGTGTGATGTTGCTGTAGTTCTTGAGGACTTCGGGCGGAAAGGTTACGGTAAACCCATCTTCCAAAACTATCGATAATGTAGCGTTGAAAGATGAGGCGGCTCTGAGTGAGTTGTCCCCCCAGTAGTTGTCCTGCTGGGCCGAAGCCGCTTTGATGAAGTTCTGCGTGATCTGGTACGGAAGCGACAATGGGAACTGCTCGGTGGTAATTTGGGCCTCAAAAACCTGCGGTGCTGACTTCATGTCGGGAAAGTCCTCAGGGTTGAATAGAGAATGGTTTGCACCGCCCTCGACCTGAGTGATGATGATGTCCTTGATACGTACACTCATGGGATGAATGTTGCTATCGCTCATGGAGTATCGGTGTGGCTCGCCGGTAAAGCGGCCAGAATCGTAGCCTCCAAAGACGTTGCTACCATTGACTCTGCCCCCAGCACGGTCGAAGCCTTGACCAATATAGAGCGAGTAGGTCTTGCCTGTGATCATTTCTCGGTTGGCCAGATCTCTTAGAAGTGTTGAAGAAGGACCCATTCCCACCCTTCCGGGAATGATGGCTCCTCCTGTTGCAACTTCGACGGTATGGTCGGGTAAAAGCGTTTGCGATGCACCGTCCGTTTCGAAGTAATGTGTGTATAACCGCAGTGTGTCTTGACCGAAGTAGCCTTTTAGTGTATTGTTGACTTCAGTATCCAGACTCTCGAAGCCCTTGTCTTCGACAAACCTGGCGGATTTGTGAGCACGGCAAGCCACTCATCGGCAGCGATCAACTTACGTTGTAGACCGGTTACTGTTGAAGAACCCTCCTGTTGAAACATCACACTTGTCAAGCGTGCTATCTTTGCAATAGCTCTCTGATCCAAATGACACATGATTTTGCGACAATGAAGGCCACAAGCTGTGGTTCTGCGCTGACGTACCGACGCCAATGAAAGACCCATACTGAAAAGTCCTTGAGCCTTCAACAGCGCGCTTGTGGATATCGACATAGATCGGGTTGATTGAGCAGTTAAATGCAACCGTAGACTGAGCAAACAGTACAGTTGCCGCAAAAAGGGAGACATATGACGGCATCTTGAATAACGGTAAAAGCGAACACGCTTGAGCCCAGCAAGCTATGCTACAGCTTCAGTCAAGCTCGGAAGAATATGGCACCAGGACTGTGCAGTCTGCAACGAAGAAAGAACGCTCGAACACCACGCATGCACTCAAGGCGCCTGCGGTGTCTTTGTAGGCCTGCTCTCCGTACTAAGATGAGCTTGCATGGCACGAACCACTCACACAGCGCCCACAGACCCTCGAGCTGCTGTTCACGAAGCACGACCGTTTCCCTGGATGCCTTCTGCAGCCGGAGCCAGGGAGTACAGCGCCTGCTGACGCCTCTACGGAGCGCACCGCAGGTACCATAGAAAGGAAACGGCTACGCGTCGGCGCTTCGCAGCGGGACGGCTTACGGATTATGGTTCATCCTGCCCGGACGTAAGGATATCTGCATATTCGATGCGTGGTCATTGGAGAGACGTTGATGAACGTTTCACGTTTTGCTGGTTGGGCGTTTACAAAGGAGGAGTGATTGGTCGGGTTGGAGCGACGCGCCCGTATGTGGGGCAACATGGGCTATTCTTGGTCGACTGTCCTCCACAACTTCAACACCACCTTACGCACGCATTTGCTTGTGCTACTTTACTTGCCTTATCTTGATTGCACAGTTATTTACTTGGCTGCGAGTGCTGACGCAAGAGCAGATCTGCATCGGCCGTCGCTGAGGACTAACGACGAGTGTGTCGGTCTGACTGATCTTTCTCCCCTCCGAGGCGTCAGCCGCGTAGCCAGCACAGTATGCATGCATGAAACAAGCACGCTCTCGTCAGCCGCAGCGGATTAGTGGTCGCCACCCGATCTCTCAGGAGCTTGCTAGATCGTCGACCCTGAATCTCGCCCTGAAGACTTCGGTGCCCATAATTGCCCACACTTATCATGTGGTAGCAATACAATGATTGCTCAATCTCTTCCACATGCGACCAAAGGACGTTGAAGCTAAGTTCTTTTGCCCGAGCCGCTCTCTTTCGTGGTACTGTTCTGAATACATTGTGGTGCGCCTCATTCGCTGAAGCCACGCCCCTAAGCAGTTGGGCTTTGTTTGGATCAATTTCCTCCTTCACTAAGCTTTACGATATAACCACGAGACTGAAAGTACGAATAAACGCTGTGGAAAAACTACGACATGCCTGCCTAAATATGCTATTGACTTACCTAGTCGTTGACCGGTGCCTTCCTGCACGTCTTTATCCGCTTCTTGCCGGCCGCCTAAGCTGCACAACAACAATAACTACACAACACCCAACTCCTTCATAGACATAGCTAAGAGGAAATAAAGCTCTCCGGCGCTCACTTGTCGCATCTTCTGCAATGATGGAGGCAGAAACCTGCAGCAAACATGTGTTGCTGGCGAGCGAGCACAGCACTATCAACTGTCTCCTGAGAAAATTTACCTTTACATAGGTCACAATTGTTGTGGCTACGCTTGAGATTTGACAATGAACAACAGCCGGTCTCATGACTAGCGGGAAAAGTCGACCATTACGGAGCGCGTCCGAAAGATTGAGACTTAAAAGTTGCCGATGCGTGAACGACCCAAGCCGTGCGCTGCTGAGGCATTTCGTACCAGACTACAATAGCGCACTTCTGTGACAGACACGCAAAGGCTCCCTGAAGCAAGAAGGGAAAGGAAGATACGTTAAAATCGCTTCAATGGCACATAACAGTCCGATTGAACGATTTCGATAAATCAGCGCCGTGGACCCGAGCCTCAAGATGGTGAGATGTAGGAGCCATAATATTACTCGCAATGATGTTACTTGACCAATTTGGAACGTGCAGCAGACCCTCCTGACGACCTTCCTCTCGGGGTGTAGATCCCGCGGAGCTCACCCACGTCTACTGCAGCGGGGTAGCCATGACCTGGTTGGCAACACGGGAACCTTGCGCTAAGCATCTAGTGATCCTTCACAAGACAAAACACCCCTACCGTAGCGACTCGTATTTCCAACACGTTCATGGCGACCCATCCCACCAGCACTTCGCCCCAGGTCGCGAAGTAGAGGTGGATTGTTGTCGTAATGCGAGTCTCGCTCTTACTCGAGCATCTTAGCGTACCGCGGATGGAAGGTCCATGGACTAGACGTAATCTCGGCCGTCTAGATTGTAAGATTGTGTGTCAGGGAATCACAACATCTATCACAGAACATCACCCTATTGATCCTGAGATAAGTGCACGGTACCTCAGGTGGCAAGAAAACCCTCGCTCACAAAAGATACCCTTGGTTGCTGCGAACACGAACAGATATTAGCAACAGATACTAGTATTTTATATGGATGAAAGACTTATAGAGCTGCTTTTTCTTTACAGATTTGTACCTTTGTAAGATGTTTCAAACGGCGGTCGTTGCGCTCTGCCGTGGTAAGGTAGGCAATCTTGGGAGTGTTCCTCAAATCTACTTGTGCGGCCTGATCGCCACATGCGTGTCTGGAGAAACCCCGCACACAAGCTTTATCTAAGCTCTCCTTGATGCGTTGAAGCATCCCATGGCGGGCTCTTAGCAGAGATAAGCAGTCCCTTTTTCGACTAGCATGTCTGTAGCGTACGTTAGTGCTCATGGTGGCTGATTGGCATGACGCAAGCTAAGATAGGCATGGATGGCTCAACATCGGTGCCTTTCCAAACGCGCTGACATTTCACCTTCTAGGCCTATCTTGAGATCCCAGCAGGCGGTCCCATAATCAAGCGCGTTCAAAGTCAATTACGGCCTGTAGTGAGGTCATTTGTTGCTTGAGAGCGAGAGCCAGTCAACTAAAGGCCCCGGAACATATCTTCAAAATCACTTCCGGAGACCCCGGACCCCTCTGTACTTTAGCCTACACGTTGCGCTGTACGGTTCACGGACATGACCCTAGAAGCACAAGGGTGCCATGGTACACGGGGTCGGTAAATTTTAGTAGAGTATACCATGCCAATTCTGTCCCGAACGCCGTGTCAGAGGGCTTGATGTACCGGCCTGTGGGCGAAGATAGGCTGGGTCCTTTTCAGTGGATGCAGCCACCAAAGCCACTACTGATTGTCAAGCCGCGTGCACTCCTGAGCTCCAGTCCCACGTCGCGTGCCGACGTGTATATTACTGTCAATGTCTGCATCTCGCGAACACCTCGCGCCTTTCATTCGTGTCCCCCATTCTGATCTTTCTTCTTTGATCGCCGTGCAACGTCCCGGACGTTTGCGACTTTTAACGCATATACTCCGTCTTGTGCTTAATTCGAGTGTTATATGGTCCTTACCACCATGAGCACCACGCACGAGACTGCCGCGATGGAAAAGACTCACTATGCCGACCCTCCGCTGCATCCCTCCCACGCGGATCACACCAAAGCACGCCCGCTCAGTTCCGATGGCGATGATGTTGGCATTGTCGTCTCTGAGCAGAATGAGCTTAAGCGTGACTTGAAGGGTCGCCATATGCAGATGATTGCCATGTCAGTCTCGCCGGATACTCCCTGAAAGAAAAAGTATGCTTTATTGAGACTGACACGCTCTACAGTGGCGGTGCTATTGGCTCCGGTCTGTTTATTGGTTCCGCTGGGTCCTTCACCACTGGTGGACCTGCCGCTGTTATCATAGGATTTACTCTGATCGGCATTATGATGTACCTGATGATGCAGGCATTGGCTGAACTCGCAGTCATGTACCCGATTAACGGCGCCTTCACCATGTACATCTGTCGATTCATCGATCCTTCCTGGGGGTTTGCCTGCGGGTGGCAGTACGCCATCAGCTGGCTCACTGTCCTGCCTTTTGAGATCTCCGCTGCTTGCAACATTATCCACTACTGGTCAGGATCGCAAGGCATCAATAATGCCGCGTGGATCACACCACTTCTCGCCGCTTTGATCGCTATTCAGTTCTTCGGTGTCAAGGGATATGGCGAGGTGAGTGCGCTGCGTTGTAGTGTACCCCGTTGTGAGACAGGCAGACTGACACTTCTGCCAGGTCGAATTTGTTCTATCTATCATAAAAGTTTTGGCTTGCTTGGGGTTCATGATTCTGGGTATCATTATCGATACTGGAGGTGTGCCAACTGACGACAGAGGTTATATTGGCAACAAGTACTAGTGAGTTCCTCCTACTCGGATTGTTGAGCTATCCACTGACTATCTGTAGCAACATTCCTGGTGTGACCTCCGCGGGATTCCGGAACGGCTTCCACGGCTTCTGTGGCGTTTTCGTCAATGCAGCATTTGCATACACTGGCACTGAGCTGACTGGCTTGGCCGCAGCTGAGACAGCTAATCCAGGGAAGGAGATCCCCAAGGCTTCGAAGCAAGTCATCTATCGTATTATTCTCTTCTACGTTGTGAACCTTGCCCTGGTTGGCCTAGTTGTGCCCGTCAACAACGAAGCACTGAACGGCAGTGCTGGCGCCAGCTCGCTCCATTCGCCTTTCGTCATTGCTATCCAGCTCGCTGGAATCAAGGTCCTTCCATCAATCTTCAATGCTGTTATTCTCATCGCAGTCATGAGCGTTGCTAACGCTTGCACCTTTGGCTCCACACGCACGATGCAGGCTCTTGCGGCAAACGGTAAGTGTCCTGCACCAAATCATACCAGTGTCTTGCTGATCATCATGGTTATCTAGGTATGGGTCCGAAAGCCACCGCATACGTTGACAAGAAGGGTCGTCCAATCGTTGTAGTAGTTATTCAGCTTCTGTTCGGACTACTGGCATACATCAATCTCGCGCCCAACGGTGGAGACATCTTCACCTGGCTGCTGTCTTTGTCTGGCATCACTGTACTGTTTGTCTTCGGCAGTATTGCTATCGCGCATATCCGCTTCCGCAGAGCTTGGTGAGTCCCTTGCAACAGTATGCAAAGTCTACCTCTAACGTTGTTGTCAGGGCTCTGAATGGCCACAGTCTTGACGAGATCCCATACAGGGCCTCCTTCGGCGTTTGGGGTTCCTGGGTATGCTTTGCCATCAATGCCATTGCTCTCATTGCCCAGTTCTACGTCGCACTTTACCCTGTCGGTGGCACACCGCTGAGCGTCGAGGGCTTTTTCGAAACCTACATGGCGGCACCTTTCCTCGTTGTTTTGTACTTGATATGGAAAGTCTACAGCTGGTTCAAGCATCCTTCGCACCGCCCGTTGTGGATTCGAACCAAGGACATCGACATCTATACTGGCATGAGACGGGAACAGAGAGAGATGATAAGTGGCGAAGGTGTGACTGAAGACCAGCGACGCACGAGCATCCAAGAGCTGCGTGACGAAAAGAAGGTGAAGGGTGTCAAGGGCCGCATTATGGCGGCTATGCATACAGTTATCTAGTGGTGGGCTTACCATACTGGTTAAAACGTCCACGGAATAGAGACTTGGGGTGTAAGATTTAGACAGACGAAAACAATTGTCATGCACATACTGAGAGAATAACAGTTCGCAATGACGATGCACGTGTGAGAAGGTGGTGGGAGATCAGGAAGCAGCGTTTACATCAGCTGCACGTGCGCCACGAGGACGCTAGTTGCGCGCTAGCCGCTTCCGACATCAACACCACAGCAGCAAAAATCTCCACACCACGAAATCTCGACGACCGGAAGCGGGATCGAATGACTTTCAAGGTAAAAAGAATCACAGCCCGACGTGGGGCTCGAACCC
>JUDZ01008942.1:0-13440 GCA_000812845.1 Stagonosporopsis tanaceti | reverse complement strand
CCAGCTTTCCACTGTCGTCATGTTAGCAGGCGAACTTGAGGCTAGGCGGCGGGGAACGCTTGTTTACCTGGGCGAGAAGGTGGTGAGCGAGAAGGAATATCTGTCAGCCATGGCGTCGTGCGATGCAGTACTGGAGGGATCGAAGGGGTATCAAAGTTTGGAGAGAAGGCAAACGGCCGTTGTGGGGTGCGAGATGGACGTGAGTTTGGAGCTCGTTTGGAGCTTCAGGCAATCGATGGGACGCGGCGGCGGAAGAGCATGGACCAACTTGCACGTGACATGTGCCAAGCCGAGACTTGCGCCGGAATAATCTTCGTGCGGGTGCCTTCGACGCTGTTCCCTTAACTTCCTCTGCCACCGTGTCTCTTCGTGACACTCACATCTAGATTGCCGCGTCGGCTCCTAGTCCGGTCTGAGGCGCTTGTGTTGGCAAATGTCACTCCCGCGGTTACCTGGTTGATCTCCCCTGCCCGCAACATCATCTCTGCATTCATGACTTTTGTCAGACCTCTGTTGGTAAGCTTGTAATTGACCTCTTCAGGCGCTAAGCCTCATACCCTCCCATCTTCCTTCGAATCATGTCTTCCTCCGGTTTCCAGTCTATGCCGGGTTGGTATTGGCCGGACGATGTACCAAATGAGGAGCCTCCGCGTGGTGCAAGCTCGTCGTCGACACCACAATCTGAAGCGACAGGATCTTCGTCTCAGGGCGCTTCTTCACAGCCCGGGCAGGGAGCTCGGCCAAAGCGCACCCATTGGCCTCCTCGACAGTGCAGAATTTGCCTTGAATTTGTGCAGCCTACCTACAACGCACCTTCCGAGAGTCTCCCAGGCTTTCTGCAGTCCTCTCATCCTCATGTGGTTTACGAAGATGAAAGTGGGCGTTTGATCAGACCTTGCTTGTGCAAAGGCTCATCGAAATATGTTCATGACCAGTGTTTGCAAGCATGGCGCCATGCAGACCCCAGTTATGGGCGCAGAAACTACTGGCAATGCCCGACCTGTGGCTTCAAGTACCGGCTTGCGCGACTTGGAGCAGGTCGCTTTGTTGGTAGTATCGGTAAGTAAGAGCAGCCATCATCCACGTACGTCATGCTGACCATGTCATAGCTGCTCAAATAACGCTGACTGTTCTGATCATGACTTCAATGGTGTTCATCCTTGGTTTCTTCGCAGATCCCATCCTCAATCTGTACTTCGATCCGTGGAGCACTCTCATGCCTTGGGCAAGTTCAGGTCGCGACTATTACTATGAACCGGAAGACGCACCAGACTCCTGGACCGAGCACTTTGCCAAAGGTTTTGCCGGGATGGGTGTGCTTGGTTTCCTCAAGGTCATTGTCACCAGTCCGCTCTCCTACTTCAGAATTGGGGGCGGCGGTCGAGGGCGAGCGACTGGCCGAGATCGATACGAGCAGGTCAGCTGGATCATCATCTTGATTGGCGTAGGAACTTTCCTAGCAGTACGTATGAGCTTGAAATGGTTCTGAGCTGCCTTGACTAACCCAAGATAGGCCATTTACAAAGGTGTCCGCGTCTGGAGCCGTCGCACACTCGAGAGAGCTGGCGAACGAGTCATGGATGTGCAAGGCGATGATGACGGTGATGAAGACTAGTGTATGCAACACATTGCACGATGATTCCTCTCAACATGGTCTCAGAGTTTGGCTCAGTGATCCGCACCATCTTAAATTGCCATGGGGTATCTGCTCAGTACCGTGTCAATTAGTCTATGTGCGAAGATGAAAACACCCACGACCTCCATTTCGACTCGCGCGTCTTGTGCAGTCGGCCTTTGGAACGTGGTGTATCACCCTTGGCAACTTCTCCAGTTTCAGCTAGCCGGCCAGCGCTGCTACTCTCACGAGTAACTTTGCAGGCAGTCGTCGTTCTTCGAACGTTCGACGTGGCTTGAACGTGAAGTTACCTCTGGAACATTTGTTGCAACTCGTGTGAAAGGATGCAGAGTGAGTGTGTGTAGCCGATTTATCGCCCGGTACACTACATCTATACGAGCGCCGAAGTGACATCAGGGTACTCTCAATTCCACAACCAAGTATCTCTTTCACAACCTTCAATCTCCACCTCCTACCTCAACCAAGATTTTGACTTGGTTATCCTTGTCGTGTATTAAAGACTTAAAGCCCTTCTCCTCGACTTCCGTCAATTTGATTCTCTGTGTAATCATCTGATGTGGCTTTATGCTCCCAGATGAGAGTGCATCGATCACCTCCTGGAAATCACCAACCTCATACGTGGCAATACCCATGTACATCCGCTCTTTGAAGTTGAAGTCGTTTGCAGTGATTGTGCACGGCTTCTCCCAAATAGCGATGTTCAAAATGCAACCTCGAGGCCGTGTAGCATGCACAGCCTGATTCAACGCTGCTTGCACGCCCGCGCAGTCGTACACAACGTGGACGCCTTTCCCGTCGCTGAGCTCCTTGCAGCGCTTAGCCAGGTCTTCCTTTGTCGGGTCTATAATGTAGTCTGCGCCGAAGTTCTTTGCGAATTCTTGCCGTTTACGCGAGACTTCCGAGACTATGATTCTGTCGCAGCCTTTCGCTTTTAACGCCAGAATGGTCGAGATTCCAATCGGACCGCCGCCGAGAATCAAGACAACGTCGCCTTTCTTGAACGGACTGACTTTCACAGCGTGCCAGCCTACTGCGAGGGGCTCGACAAGTGCGCCGATTTCTAGAGGGACGTTGTCTGGGAGGTGGTACAGAGTTGACGTTGGAACGACAATGTGGTCTGCCAGACCGCCGCCCCAGCCGGACAACCCAATAAAGCCATTGCTCCAGCAGCAGTTATGCAGGCCCTGCTCACATGCAGCGCATGTTCCATCGTAGATGATGGGCTGGATGACGACACGATCGCCCTTCTTGTAGTCCTTCACATCGTCGGCAACCTCCTCAACGACACCGCTGAACTCATGTCCGAATGTCAGAGGGACTGTCTCCCCTGTAATCGGATGTGGTGTTGTAGGACAAAGATTTGGGCCGCCGAGGTACTCGTGGAGGTCTGCACATGCTCAGTACTAGCGCCAGCATTTTGATTGCCATGTCACTTACCGGTTCCACAGATGCCTACCCAGGCTGGTTTGATCTTGACTTGTCCTGACTTCACCTCTGGGACTGGGATCTCCTCGTACCGCAAGTCATTCTTCCCGTGGAAGCGGACGGCGTTCATGTTTCCAAGGGCCATTGTAAGGGAAATTTCTATACGATTTCTAGCTCAGAAGAATCCGTCCGCGATTCAAAGACAAACGCAATCGCGCGCTCTCTTTCGTACGAGTATAGGACGGGCGGCTCACCATCTTAAGCAACACCAACTCATCCCATACCGGCTGCAGACATGGCGCGCTGCCAACACCCATCTTCTCCGCGCACCCGTCATTCGCTCCTTGGATACGGTCCCAATCGCGTGTTCGACAGCTTTCCAACATGAGAGCATAACGATTTACCCATTACGGTAACCCTCTAGCCGATCACCCCGCATCATTGAACGGGTCGAGGCACTAATCGCGGGGTACTGCACCGAAGCGGCTGCTAAGCGCATCATTTCCGGGGTGTTGCTGTTCAGGCTTCCGGGAGCGTGGAAAGGCCTGATGGATTAAGTTGGTTGTGCAGAGTTAGTGTGACGTAACGTAGCGTCGTTGTGAAGTGCATGTCTCCAGAACACTTGACAGAACATCGCATTCGCAGAATCCCGATTATTTCAACTACATGAATTCGATCTCATCCCAGTCCTCCTCTGGTACGTTCCCTCCTTGCATCGTGTTCAGGACAAATGAGTCGCCGATGAGGCTGTACGTTTGTCCGCATCTCGCTGAACTTCCCTTCGCCTCCCCGAGTACGAAAGGCACTGGTACACCCTCGACTATCGCAACGTGGCCGCCATCTTCTACCCGCTCAGGTACAATCCGAAGTTGATTTCAGTGTTGGTCGCACAAAGACATCCCCCGGCCAGAATCCCCATCACTCACTTTATGAAAGCCATATCTTCCTTGGGAACAGCACCAAAAGTCACCTGGTGAATCCACATGATTTTCAATACGATGATATTTCGTCGTACGTGCGAAGGGGACTCTCCATAGACCATAGCCTTTGATGAAGCAATCACTTTCCTCGTCACCTTGATCGTGGTGTTGAGCGTCTTCAGTTGCATGGTGAAGTCGTGGAAGAAGCTCGTGAGGGTTTCAGCTGGATGCTGTTTTAGATAACCGGAGAGCTCATCAGCGCGGTCATTGTCATCTCAGATGTGTCTGAAGATCTTCTGCCTATCGCGGTGTTCTGATTATATTCCTGCGCTCTTGAGGTCTTGAAAGAGATCTTACTGACAACCTGACCGCGCACCGTGAGCCGTTTTGTGTGAAGCTGCGGGGTGAGGTACTGCTGCCATCAGCTCGATACTTCCACTCAAGGAGAAATTAGGAAATGTATGGACGAGCACGATGAGCGATTTTGTGCACTTTTGGTAGCCCTTGTAAAGCGGGACTATGACTGATGGTGACGCGTGTTTTGGATTTGAAGCACCAGCGGCTGAAAATTTGGAGGCTATAGCCCAGGTTAGTGCATCATTGTCACTTCCATATGTATTTGCCTACCGTAGTCTTAGCCCTTGTCATGCACGCTGTACTTGAATGGATACGTCCTACGCTCTTCTACGATTACAAAGACGCAGTATCGCTCGCTCCAATACCCGCCAATCCAGCGAGAGCGACCTCGACATCCTGATCTACTGTCCCTCCGCTAACACCAACGCCACCAAGCAGCCGGCCCTGGTGGTAGATCGGTAGCCTATTGCTAGATTAGCCTGTGATCAGTAAAAGTATTCAGAATCGACACTTACCCTCCACCAAAGACCACAAGACCGCCATTCGTCTGCTCGATAGCATATAGGGGTGCACCAGGTTGACTGGCATTGTAAAGTCCAGCACTGGACAGCCCGTTGAAGATAACTGCGGTCCTTGCCTTTTTCTGGCTGATATCGATGGATCCAATAAAGGCATTGTCCATGCGGAGGAACGCAACTAGGAGGCCGGAGGGATCGACGACAGCGATGTTCTGAGGTACTCCTATGGCAGTAGCATTTGTAACAGCTGCTTGAACAATCTGATACGCCTGATCGGCTGAGACAACATAGCGCTCAGAGGGAGTCGAGCCAATTCCATTTGTGCCATTGATTTGAGCATAAGCTATGCCGGCCAATGCAAAGATGGGGGCAGTGAAGTGCATGCTGATGGAGGATGTGGTTCTGCTGGTTCTGACTGAAGTTCGTAGGCTGGATTATTCCACAGGGCTCGGTTTACAGTAGCTTGAAGTCACATTCCGCCTACTTAACATTTATATGTTCACTGATCAGACTCGCCCGGATACTCACCGAACTTAGTTGCCTTGCTGTACAGTGATGATGACAGTCGATGACAGTTCCTACGGTAATCTTGGAATCTAGGTTCCTGAAAAGCAAGCATGTGGCACTCCGTGTGCGGGGAAATCATGGAAGTCGCAAGCCATCAATACACTCGCCCGCCCATCCGCCTCGATCAGGCTGGGGTGGCGCGGAGTGTGGTCCGGCATGCTGTACGGTCCTTCCCGAGGTCGGCTAACTGGGGATCTCCGACAGATGGCGACGTACTCAGCCTCGTAGTGTTGACAGCACCTGCAACGCGGATGAGCTTCCATCTCGCCGGCTGTCTTGAATTAATCATTATGTGCTCTGTTTGTAAGACCAGCATATGCACGACCAGAGACACAAAGGTAAGCTCAAGCCTCTCAGAAACCATAAGATCTTCAATTACGGTGTAGTCCGGTCTAGTGTTTTAGGCTCGCCTCGACCAATCTTCACCCGACTTTTCAGCATCTTTTGGTAGTTGTCACTGTTGCGCCGAAGCGTCGCGTGCGTTTTTGTCGAAATCAGTCAATCTGCTTGTGCATTGAGCGTTCATCAAGGGTCAAGGGATGGAGCACTTCATGTGCCGGAGCTTCCGGTGTCCTTGGCGTTTTCGGTGCTCGATCAGGCAGTTGCACTGCCCATATGTATAATGGCACGCTTCTGTTATCAGCAAAACCCTCACGACAATGACCGATAATGGCCCGTCCCTAACGGGCGCTGCCTGCCGATCTCTGGTCACTGCGCGCCGCTGACCCAGGGAGAAATGCTTCATTCTCAGCGATCATTTGGGTACGATCACGTCGTTGCCAGAGAGCATCGCATCGCCTTATTAAAAAGTCTTGGTATTCCGTGAAGCGTTTCACTCTGATGGGCGCTCTGCCTCTTGCGGAAGGCTAGAGACGTCACATGCTGAGATTTTGGCGGAGGAAATGCACAGCAGCAGAATTCGTTCAATGTTCCAGCGTGCAACGAAGAGCTTGAGCAGAGCCATCACAGCAATGTTCGGTCCGACAGAACAGATTCGAAGCATCGCAATCTTCCTATACCCAAAAAAGCCTTGCCGACCTGACTCGTCCACGGCAACCATGCAGTTTTGTGGAATCTGGCGTCTCGAAAGTTGTGCCAGGGGATCTAGCCTTGATCAAGGCCCCACATGCCGGTCTGGGACTGAGGTTTGGAGACGTGCGTCCAACCATCACGCCTGCTTGAATGCCCAGGCGCCGCAATGCCGCTTCCTCTCGCAATGCGACAGAACACCGCAAGTCCTTCACGACATCGAACGAATACACGAAGACGGGCTACCTACCGACGCGCTCACATCTTCACTACTGCGATACCACGACCCCCCGTTATAGTCCCGATATCGATCTCACCCCAAATCAGCCTTGGGCGCAACAACCTTGCAGAGGCAACGCGTCTCGCAGCTGAGACCGCCCTCTAATCGTCCTTCGTAGTGGACATACGAGTCACCCACTAGAGTTATTATGCTCAAACTCCGCGCCTTCCTTTCTCTACCGACATTTCTTCTGATTACCCTGATCAACAACGCTGTCGCGGTTCCGGAGGATGATGGGGTGATTGCTGAAGAGAAGGGCCAAGCGCGCCCCGAACTTGCTACTGCATTGACTGGCGGCGAAGGTTGTTCAGCCTCCAACATCGAAGACATCCGAGATGGCTTCATAGAAATGACCGAGTTGTTCCAAGCAGCCTTGCCATACGACCAGAATGGCCAACCCGCCATCGAGCTCTTTGGCCAGCCTTTGCGAATCGCGAACTACTCTTCGATGGTCGAATCAAATCTCAAGCGCGCTGCGCAGTATGCCAACCTGCAGGGAAACGAGACGGTCAACTCGGACATTCATGTTCGATGCGATGACCCAGTCAACATATGCAAATCAGGGAACGGCAGGGAGGGAAATCATGTTGCGTATAACATGGGCAACCTTCCCATGATCAATTTTTGCAAAGACTATTTCAGAATGGATGGCCTTGATGAGAGGGTGGACAAGAAGGCCAACAACCAGATGGAGAAGGAAAGGCTACACGAATATTATAACAGGGCGACAATATGGGCAAGGATGGTCATGCACATCAACGATGTGGGCGTCGCAGTGGTGGAGAAGGCTATCCGAGCCCGAGGCAATTCGCCGTCTGGCAAAGAGTGGGAAACCGTCATCACTGAAGGACCAATGAACACGACGGTCCTTGCTGGAGTCCTGAATGACCGTCCAGACGGCAACGGCCCTAAGGATGTCCAAACCCTCAAATACGCATATGGTGTAACTCGCTCGAAACTGCTCGCCGTCCTATCAACCCAGATGCCCTACGATGCCGCCAACAACGCCGAGAACTACGCTCTGTACGCGCAAGCGCGCTACGTCCTGCAGAGGAAGGGCTTCTACCCCAACGTGCCGGTCATGGATTTTCCCAACGAATTGTCGGTTCTTACCAACGAGCAGCTCCAGGACGGCGAGAGGTGCAAATATGCCTACTTCGACTCTTCAGACGTCGTGGCCTGTCCGGCCAACACGGAGCTCAAAGCCAACCCCCTTCCTGGTGCTGCTTCGAAGCAGCAACCTGCATTGATGATGTTGGCTGTTTTAGCTGTGGCGTCCACGTTCGCCATGTCGTCGTATGGATGAGTGCGCAAGGATACTACTTCGAACATACAAACCACCGCAGACACCACGCCGTTTTGATGTCTTGACAATGCTAGCGCTTCATGATATCTTGCGCACAGCATGAGGCCTACTCTTTGATTCCGGAGTCGCGGCCACACGACGAATCGTCGAGTATGATCAACGACATAGCCGACGACACAATTGGCGAAGAACTATAGCTGCAACGGTCTCGGTTCAGGGCTGTGTTGGTTGAGCATGTCAGAAGGAGGCAATCACTAGAACGGATGAGAGGTTTGGTGATACGCTCAAGTCGATATTGTAGGCGCATCATTTGCGCCGTTTTGAGGATGAGATTACAAGCTGATATTAGCACTTGATACCCCAACGCATAGAAATAGCATAGCATAGCGTAGCGAAAAAATATACCATTTGTTTTACCATGATAATACATGCTGGGGAGGATGCAGCTTGCAGATGTGTGCAGATGTGTCTACAAATTCCAAGTTGTACTACTCCAATCTCAACTCACTGTTACCTGTTGATGCGTGCTGAAAAAACCGTAGATTGTAGCCATGAATTCTTGAATGCGCAGAACGAGCAGTCGCATGGTTGAAATGACTGTTGGCAAAAAAGAGCGCTAAGCAACAACTGTGCATGCATCTCGATACATTTCCATTCCCAAAAACGACTCATGTATCTAACCCAAACTCCGGATGCACGAGGCGATGTCGCATGCAACGTATGAAACAGGATGCAGAACTTTGTACAAGATAGATACAGGACGCGGCTAGCTTAAAAGCCTGCGGCGAGCATGAGCCCGTAGCCAACCGTGATGATGACGATGAAGGTGATGATAGAAGCTGGCACACCGCGAGTGAGGAAGTGCTTGACATCAAGATAGCGTTGTCCGGTTCTTTGATCTTCCATCATGATGGCAGCTGTAGCATGTTAGAGCCGGGATGAGGACTAGCACGACTGGGGTTGACTTACTCATGTTGGGGAAGCCGCTTGTGGGAAGACCCATGGCACCGCTTGCCATGAGCACAGCGCCCATGACAAGCAGGTTAGGGTGCGGCTCCGGCATGCTCTGACCAACCTGCTGCACGAGCGGCAGGACTATGAGCGCCGCGACAGTGTGGCTGATGAATGTGGCGATTACAAGGATAAGACCACAGAAAACAACAAGGACTCCATACAGGCTCATACCCTCGACGCTGCTGGTAATCGATTCGGCGATTGTGTGTAGCAGGCCAGAGGAGTTGACGGATTTGCCAAGGGCAAGACCACCAGCAGCGAGGATAATGATGGTCCACAGGAAGTTGTTGAAGTCCTCCTTTGTAAGAATACCGGTACCGAAGAACAGTACGAGAGGAATGATGGCCACGACTCCCATGTCGCCGAAGATGTCCTCCAACTGATGACTCACACACCAGAGGATAATGGTGACTATAGTAACAATACTGATGAACCACTGCACTCCAGTAAACTTGTCCTTCATCGGTCGAATAGGGACAATAGTAGTGCCCTTGCCTGGCTGGAAAGTGAGGACTAGCAGCCCCCAGATCAAAAGTATAGAAATGATGCACACAGGTAGGGCAATGAAGAACCAAATGCCCCAAGAAGGCTCGGGATTCATGTTCTGAAGCGCAATGAGGTTCTGTGGAGAGGCAATGGGTGATGCAGCGCCACCAATGTTAGACGCAAGCGCAATACCCAAGAGTAGGGCCTTGGTCATGTTGGAGTCGGCTGGCAGGTTGCGAAGGATAGGCTAACTTGTTAGTTCGACTTTTACCAGGTCACAGATTGCAGACATACCTGAATGATAGAGAAGCACAACACAGGCGCAGCGACGTTGCTAATCCACATACTTGCAAACATAGCAACGAACATATTCGTGAGGAGCACAGTCCTTGGCTTCGTTCCCGCCTTGCTCAGAACGAATGTTGCCATCATTTTGGCGATGTTGTACTTCGAGAGTGCTGCCGCAATCGTGAAGCCTCCCAGAAGCAGCATGATAACTGGTGTCCACATGGCAGCAAACACATAACTTGCTGCAGCCTTGGAG
The DNA here is from genome assembly GCA_000812845.1 of Stagonosporopsis tanaceti. Lineage (NCBI taxonomy): Eukaryota > Fungi > Ascomycota > Dothideomycetes > Pleosporales > Didymellaceae > Stagonosporopsis > Stagonosporopsis tanaceti. Next base: position 3,358 of record JUDZ01008942.1, on the reverse strand, counting down.
CCAAGTCTCTTGTGTGGCTCTACATCACTGCGTACGACATCGAGAGTAACGGCGAGGAAAGGTACGAGTAGCGATGTGACGAAGAGCGGGATGGCCTGTAATCATTAGCATTGTGTAGATGGGAAAGTAGTATCATACATACCTCAGTCGCCCACAGCGCGCTAACAAATATTACCATAGCTAAGCAATTCTGCTGTTCTGGCTTCTCCATGATAGGTACCACGAGGAGAACAACGAAGATTGCTATACAAGCCACCAGCGTCCAGAAGGTCTTGCTGACGAGCCACTGCGGGCATCGATATCTCCCGATGGGCGTGACAACTTCCTTGATCTCGGGCTCTGTATCATCGCCCTGTCTTCTTACTCGACCGGCGTTGACATCACGGCCAAGCAGCGTCTGTGTAATACCGATATTCGCAGCTTGTGCTTTTCTCTCGATACCAATCATCTCCCTCCAGACTGTGTTTCGCTCCCACACAACGTGCTCTCGTAGATGCAGCCTTAGCTCGCGCTTAGCTTCAGCGACATCGCCCTTGGTGCAGATTTGCGAGTAGGCGTGTTCGACGTGCTGCAGCTTCTGGGCAAGCTTTTCCATAGTGCTCTGCTGGAACGGATACGCAGGGTACACGTATTTGTTGAGATATTGGCTCTTCAGTTTGCGATCTAGAATCTTGTCGTACTTCTTCAGTACCTTCTCGAAACCAGTCTTATTGAGCTGAATAAAGGATCGCAGCTCGCATAGCGACACATATACGCTAACGGTGCGTTTCTTGAGGGAAACGCCCTCGTCATAGAGCGCTGAAAACGCCATGTCGTTGTAGTCGTCAAAAGCCGCACTTGTCCTGCGCTTCGACGAAAGGCCATCTGAATTCATGTTCTCGTCCGTAGTGCGTCGCCGTCTTCGCTGACCGTCAGGGCTCTTTTGTCGTAATCTCGAAGTCTCGTTTGCGTCTACATCGGAGTCGTCATCATCTTCGTTGCCGTCGCCTGTAGAGCGCCCGCTCACTGTGCTCGTTGCCCGTGGGCGGTTGAAGCCGATCTGTTTGAAGATGCTGGTGCTGCGCGTCTGCTTGCCTGGTACATTTTGCTGCTCCTGGTCGAGCTCCTCCTGTTCACGCTCATAGTCTGCCTCGTCGTTGATGAGAGCGTCGAGCTCGCCGTAAATTTCAACCTCCTTCAGCTGGTAGAACGAAGTAACCTTCTCCAACTCCGCATCAAGAAGATTTGTGAACGCCTTGTCTGGATCGTCTGCAGCGCCATTGAGAAGCGGCGATGATTCGGCGTCGGTGGTCGCGGTATTCTTCTGGTTGATTTGTGTCTCTAGATTGTAAATCCTACACAGCGCAGTGCCCGTCAGCCTCTCGTGCGCCAATCGACGTCAAACACATCTTCATCACATGCGGGACGTACTGCTTCTTCAGGTTGCTGTATGCCACGTAGTGGTTGCTCCAGTCCGGCACCGCATTGAATTGCAGGCTGTGGGAGAACTTCATCTCGTCGACCTCGCGAAGCTGCTCGAGCTTCTCCCGTCTCTTGCGCTCCCTCTTGCTCTCAGGCGCCCGCGCTGGCTTGCTTCCTTCGTCTCTAGTGAATTCGTGGAGCTCAAAAGCTTGCTCGGGCGGGCTGGCGCGGTGGGCTGCAAAGCGGTCCAGGATGGAGACTGCGTGCGGGAAGAGAAGAAAAGAACGTCAATGCGGAGTGCAGCTGCGGGAAGGCTAGGGCATTCGTGCAGTTGGAGATCTAGGTCAGGTGCGAGAACGGCCCTCGGAGTGCAGCCAAAAACAACTCAGGCTGCCGGCGATTGGTGGGTCGAGGGGTGGTGCAAATGGTGGCTCTCCGGTGTCCATCTGAACCGGGTTGTGACGTGTGTTCAGAGGCCAAGGGAATCTGCCCGTGCTAGGACGATTGGCTGTCTCAGCGCCCGCGCAGCCACACCTCAAGGCAGGTGCACACCACTAGAAGACAGAGTCACTGTTTCGCTCCTCACGAAAACGGCACCCGTCTTCGCTGCTATGCTTCACGGCAGCATTGCTAGCTATCCATGGATCACCAGCAGGCGGTACTTTACTCGAGTGTGGAGCCGCTAGGAAGTAATCCAACTGAGGTTAGCTAGATCTGCGCCCGAGGGACGTCATCCATCACGACCAGCCTCAAATTTGCGTCCTGACTAGGTTTGGGTACCAGACTTTGTGGAGACTAGGCGTGGAGATTTTCAGCCTCGCAGATTTATCTGCGAATTGTCACGTTACAAGTACAGTGCAGGTGGGTCAGGCCTTTGTCTGAGCGTTGCGCGAGGCAGGTACCCTTGACAATTGAAATACATACAGCAAGACAATCAACTGCACGATACCCTGGCAAGACAATTGATGTTGAAAATGTCAGTTCAAAATTGGGGGAAAGCAGTGCGAAGGGGCCAAGGATTGAATTCCGCCTGTCGCTGACGCTGCAGCCAAAGTGTCGCGTATAATAGATATTGTAGTAGCATACCGCAGTCTTGTGATTCCCAAATGCCATTGGGTATATAACGCCATTCAATGCTGCAGCCCAAGATGTACATGCACCGTCGTAAATTTCGTTCAAATGAGTACTCGTGAATCATTTTCCCATAGTCAGTCCTTCCTTCACCGCGGCATGTACATGCCGGTCGTCATCATAGCGGATCCATAGCGGTCGTGAGCTTTCAGCATGTAGCGCAAGAAGGTGATTGCTTTGAGGTAGATCTTCAAGGCCTTGCGGCGGCGGACCTTATCGGCTTCAAGCACTTTGCGTAGCACGCGTCGAACGGAGGTTGCTTTGGCAGTTGTCATGCGCGCAAATTGGATAACGGTGCCCTTGGCGGTCTTTGTTGTAAGCTCTGGCTCGCCAATCGAGATATCAGGAATAAAAGCTTCCGGTACGTCTTGCGATGCAGAGTCAATCTTGGTGAGTGACGGTCTAACGGGCTTGACTGCGATGTCGACGTCGACGTCGACATCTGATTCATCCTCGAGTTCGGCGGCCTCGGTGATGCTGCCCAAAATGGGCTCAAATGCGGGTGATCTCGGGCTGCACTGGTAATACTCGTAGTCGAAAGACATTTTGTCAGAAGGAGAGGTCCGACGTTTCTTGTTGACTCTTGATGGGGTGGAACGTGGAGGCGTTTGTGGGTGAGGGTTGCGCCGAGAGGAAGGTGCACTGGTCGACTGGCGAGATCGGGGTGAGGGTGATGTGGACAACGAGTCCACGAGCCACGCAAGCACAGAGGGAGTCTGCGAAGTGAAGGCAGCTGGCACAGTCTGTCGTCCGGATGTAGAGGGCACGCGAAAGTCGCACCTTGGCGGTGAAAAGAGCATCATCGTGCACAGGTGCTACAGTTGAT
>JUDZ01008941.1:0-13424 GCA_000812845.1 Stagonosporopsis tanaceti | reverse complement strand
ATTCGCACCAGACGCATCCTTCGAAGGGATGCGCACCGGTGACGACACTGACGACAAGATAGACACGGACAACGACCACAGCCTTGGGAGGCTGAAGCGTGTAGCATGGCGTGTTTCTGTGTGATATCCGACGCTACTAGACGCGGCTCCACGCAGCAGTCTCTGTTCCCCTGCACGCGAAATAATAATGGGAAGACTAGTGCGTTGTCACCGATTGCTTGCATACAAAATCCATGTCGTCTCCATGTCGTCGCCCGATCACCGGTCCCGCAGACTTTGTCCCGTCCTGATGACATCTTTTGCAGGAAGCAAAAGTTTGCAGCGCCGCACGCAAGCCGAGTTACATACCATCATTTCCCGGACGCAGAACCGCTCGCGAGTGCTGCTTGTCGCCCGTCTGGGTCACGCCACCTGCTTGGTACCATCGTACCTTGACACGAAACCTACAGCGGCTGCATATGCTAGTCCACGCTGTTCGAGGTACACGAGGCTGTGTAGCGTTGCACAAGATATGTACCTAGTCCACTGCGCGTCTGGCGAGCTATCGAATCCATCTCACACAGAACAACCGATTCCGTGCCTCGACCTGCCACCCGTTCATCAGGGCAAATATCAACGTGGCATTTGCGTCATGCTGTTTGCGCATCCCCGGTCTGACATTACGCCTTTGCTCTTGGCTTGACGAGTTCACTCCGTTTTCGACGAATCTCCGTGCTGCTCAACTTGCTCTGAAACGTCTCATCGACGCTGTCTTCTTCGCTGGCATCGAGGACAGCCACTTCATAGACCTCAAGTGGATCCCACCCTTGCTCCTCCCGCTTCTGGTTGACTGCAGCGCCACCGCCTCGTGTCTCGAGCGAGAGGGCCAGTGCTGTGATGTCTTTGTCGGTGATGGTAGGCCCAAAGGGGTCCCAGATCTCGACGTACTTGATAGTCAAGCCGAATGGGTAGCTGATGTGCACGGCATGTCCGTTCGGCCCCGGCTCATTGACTTCCCGTGTCTGGATTCGATTGTCGTCAGGTCGACCAAAGTACACAATCGAATCCAAGAAGTCGTGTGTTGACTCCTGACGGGCTTTCCAGCTCTCCAGCTGGTCAGCATATTTCTTATTCACGAGAAGAGCGTCGCCAGTGATTCCAACCGTAAGCACGCTGGGGCTGTCAGATTGCTGCCGGCGACCCAGTACAAAGGCGAACATTGTGAGGAGCAGCTTGTGACCGATGTGAAGGTGATCAAAAGTTCCACCTACGGCAACAGCCAGGTGTTTTGTGGATTCTGCAAATGAGTCGGCAGCAGTATCGGCTGAGGTGCCAGCATTGAGAACCATGCCACTTCGAACTTTCGACACCTTAGTATGCTTAGAGAGATCAAGGAAAGTCTTCAAGAAACGCTCGCCTTCCTCACTCTCGACTGAGTACACAGATGTCCAACTTCTGGAACTCTTGGCGAGTGTAGGTACGTCAATGGCAGGACCCTGGAGCTGTTGCTCTGGCGTTGAGTCTGCAGAAGCATGCAGGAGCTTGCCCTCCTTTGGATGCGCTACCAGTAAGACACGAGCGTCAATGCCTTCAGCATCCTCCGTGTCAATGGCATCCTTGGCTGCCACAATGCATATCAACTTGTACAGGTCGGCGACGAGCTGCTGTGTGGTGCTGAACAGCGGTCCTCTTGCGTCATCGAGGTGGCCGTGTAGATGGGGACAAGCAAGCGCGATCTCAAGCAGCGCAGGCTCCTGAGCCTGTCGAAGCTCCCTCAGTACAGTCGATAGCGGAGCATGGTAGGCAGCTTTCAACGACGCATACGTGGAGGGCGTTGGTGCAGGCGGCAGCAACAGCAAGGCACGGCGCGGTTCTCTGTGGAGTGGAGGCATGGTCGCCAGATATCGCAGCCGCAGGGACACACTGGACACGGCAGGCGGGACGGCAACGGGACTGAGACGGCGCGCTGCAGCAGAAAGGCTCATGTGACGGTCACGGAGACGACGCGGATATCTAGGATTGCCTGACGTGAAGCTGCAATTGTGAAAGGTGCCGTGCGAGGGCAGTTCGGGAGGCAGGTGGTGGGGGAGGGGCTGGACCGAGAGCGTCGGCCACGACAAGCCGACCTGCGCCTTGAAAGCGCTCAGCCCTCTGACAGGCGCGACCGTCCCGTTCTCCTACCGGCAGCTCGAAGCTGTTCCTCTCGCGGCGCGATGCCGTTCCACCACAGCAACCAGCAGCAGTTCACCCTCGCGGCGGGCCTCGGACAGGCGGCGCAACTGGGCTCGATTGGGTCACCTCACGGCAACCTCAGGTACGCGCTGCGCCGCCAGGCATGGGTGCGCGATAGCGACCGCTGACACACGGCAGAGTGGCCACCGCAGGCACGACGAGCGCCGGCACCGACGCGTTCGCGGCGTCCAGCGCAGGCGGCATTCCAGACGAGCAACACGCAGCGGCGCCCGCAGCGGCCCAACAGCCACAGCCACAGCTCCAGCAGCAGCAGCAGCAGCAGCAGCAGCAGCCGCCGCCGCCGCAAATGTACAACCAGGCCGACCAGTACGGCGGCTCGGCGCCCAACATCAGCCTCCAGCAGGCCACGCCCCAGGGCTCCCACTACAGCACGCCTGCAGCATTGCCGGGCAGCCTCCAGCCTGCGCAGCGTCCGGGCCCGTCCTCGGCCAACACTGCGCCCACCGTGCCTACCCAGAGCATCGCCAGCAACGCCAACTCGTACACGCTCCCCACGCGCTCCAACACCATCAGCCAGTCGCAGCACTCCTCGCACACCTACTCGCGCTCGAGCCCAGCCGGCATGGGCCCCGATCAGAAGTACATCCCCTTCTCCAACACCCCTGAGCAGTCCAAGTACACTGCCACTACGCCCTCCCAGAAGTACTACCCTTCGACGCCGACCGCCAATGCATCGCAATCGCCACTCGGCCTGGCTGACATCAGGCCCCGCGCAAACTCGAGCATGGACCCAGAAGGCGGGCTAGGCCCATCCAACGCCTTCATCAGCGAGCAGAACAAGACTCCCTCCAACAGCAACTATCTGGCGCCCTGGAGCATATACGCCTACGACTGGTGCAAGTGGAATGTCTCAGGCGGGAACAGTGCTGGCAAGATGGCTGTTGGAAGCTACATCGAGGACAACCACAACTTTATCCGCATCCTTGATACCCAGATCACTCCCCAGCACGACGCTGCTCCCGGTGCCTCGCCGTTTGGCCTCGAATACAATGCCATCGCAGAAGCCACCTGCTCGTTTCCCGTCACTCGCATCTTGTGGGAGCCCCCATCTTCTCAGAAGCAGTCGACTGACCTTCTTGCGACTTCTGGCGACCATCTACGGCTCTGGTCGCTTCCACAAGCGTCAGGCAACAACCTGAGCAACACAATATCGCGGACATCCTCGGTGAATACACGAGAACCACAGCTGCCTAAGCTCACACCGCTTGCTCTCCTCTCCAACTCAAAAACACCCGAACACACCGCTCCATTGACATCGCTCGACTGGAATACTATGTCGCCAAAGCTCATCATCACGTCCAGCATCGACACGACCTGCACGATATGGGACATCCCAACGCTCACTGCGAAGACACAGCTGATTGCACACGACAAAGAGGTGTTCGATGTCCGTTTCTGCGCAGGAAGCGTAGATGTGTTTGTGAGCTGTGGCGCCGACGGCAGCGTCCGCATGTTTGATCTTCGAAGTTTGGAGCACAGTACCATCATCTACGAGCCGTCTGACAAGACCAACGACAAAGATAAAGGTCAGCCAATCTCTCTCATACCAAACACGCTGAATTCACTAACGAATGCAACAGGATCACCAACAGGTCGAATGTCCCCAACGAAAGCCCAACAGACCATGTCCTATGCGCCTCCTCTCCTTCGCCTTGCTGCTTCTCCACACGACTCGCATCTCCTTGCCACCTTCGCCCAAGACTCGAATGTTGTCCGTATTCTCGACGTACGGCAACCAGGACAGGCGCTCCTTGAGCTTCGCGGACATTCTGCCGCGCTGAACAGCATCGAGTGGAACCCGTCAAGAAGAGGCATGCTTGCTTCTGGCGGCGACGATTCTCTTGTACTTGTCTGGGATCTCTTGCACGCCAACACTGGCGCTGCAATCAGCAGCGAGCACACCGCTCCGCCACAAGCTGCCCCGGCGGCCCAGCCTGCCAATGGTACAGGAGCACAGAACGTCCCAGTAGGACAGAAGGGCCCATACGCCAGCTGGCGATGTGACTACGAGGTCGGCAACATTAGCTGGGCACCTCAGAGTGCCTTGACGGGACAAGGAGGCGATTGGATAGGTGTTGCTGGAGGGAGGGGTGTCTGGGGTGTCAAATTATGATCAACGAAAGGTTGAAGAATCGGTCAGAGTGGGTGCTTATATGATGAGCGACGTAGCGTATGATTGACGAGAGCTGGTGCTTCGAGCACGCTTCTGAGGGGTTGAGGAATACCGATGTCTACGTGCAAAAACGGCGTTGTGGGATCGCTTCGACCTATATCTAGAGACCTGCGATTCAGAAGCAGTAAAATTACACATGTTCACCTCAGAACTTTGCAGATTTTCTTTGCGCACACCGAGGTCAACCATCATCCGGCTTCACGGATGTCAAGCTAAGACGCACCGCGGAAAGCGATCCTCCACACAACGATCTGCGTCAAACCATCATGACTGACCCCATTTTTTGAAGGCATCCCCACACGATCGGACTGGGCAAATCGCGATGCGTGACGTCAGACTTCCCTCTGATCCAAACGCGGCTACGACGGTTCGGTGCGATGATAAACTCTTGTTGGTCTGCGTGCCTTGCGTCGAACGATCCAGTCCTATTCAACTGCATAGGCAAAGAGGAAAATAATGAAACATCTTGTGCAGTGATTGGTGGCGTGGTCGAGAAAAGGCTGCGTCAGGCTGACCCTGATCCAACATTTGCAACAAGCTTTGCACATCCGGTCAGCACTCTAAATTTGGCAGCCGTTTGGCTGCGAACCATCGTCCCTAGACCTCGACGCGGTCAAGCGCTACAGCCCAAGCTCCAGAGTCTTCCATTATCGATTGCTGGGGAGTGCTGGCCTTCGCACTCAAACCCACAGGTGACGTAGCTAGCGGCGATCCACGGGCTCGTGTTCGAGAACGGACTCAACAAAGCAATCTCCAGATGTCATCCCGGCGGTATTGCGCGTACCACGGCGGGGCTTGCGATCTTGAGTCTCCCAGGCATCTGTGACCTCTCGTTCTTCCCCAATTTCCAGATCAATCGTCCCAAATGAAGCCTATTCGTTGTAGTTGAGCATCTCATATAGTTTTTTCCTTCCTGCCTGTCGTTCTCTCCGATCAGCGGTTCCACCGCACCCCTCACGCGACCATGGGCCTGTTCAAGCGACAGAACCAGCCCAGCTCCGGAGACGAGTTCCTAGATCTGATCGCTGATCCGTTTTCGACCTCGGTGAGTTGAAGCCTGCTTCGTCAATGCTTTGAACCAATACTGATCCCTCGCCCTCAGATCCAGCAGAGCTCCATATACGCCGCCATCGTCTACTCCTTCGTCATTACTGGTCTTCTCTTCCTCGTCTTCTGCTTCTTGCGCCCACGGAACAACCGCGTCTATGCGCCACGAGCGAAACATGCCGACGAAAAGCACAAGCCGCTGCCGCTGGAAAAGGGTCCATTCGATTGGATCAAGGCTGTCACAAAGGCGAAGGAGCAAGACCTTGTGGATACAATCGGCTTAGATGCCGTCCTGTTCCTCAGATTTCAGCGCATGATTCGGAACATCTTCGTCGTCCTCAGTGCTATCGGCTGCGGTATTCTGATCCCGATCAACGTTCTCGGATCATCGCAGTACGGCGACGTTGCGACGCTCACAAAGTTCACACCACAGTATATTTATGGCGGAAGCAGGTTCTGGGCTTTCGTCCTGGTAGCGTACCTGTTCCAGGGCACCATCTGCGGTTTCATCTGGTGGAACTACAAGGCCGTGTTCAGGCTTAGGCGTGCATACTTTGAGAACAAAGAGTACAAAGCCAGTCTGCATTCGCGGACTTTACTGGTAAGTCGAGGCACGACCTCAGGTACTTGACTTGAATTGTGGCTAACCTACCCCTAGCTCACCCACATCCCTTCTTCCTCACGGACTGATGCTGGAATCGCCGAATTGATCGAGTCAGGGAAGCAGGTAGACAGCGTCCCAAGAGCAGTAGTCGGTCGCAATGTCAAAGATCTGCCCGAACTAATCGAACATCACGACGAGGCCGTACGCGAGCTCGAGCAGCACCTCGCCAAATATCTTCGGAATCCGAATCAGCTCCCAGCAAATCGACCCACCTGTAAGGTCAAAAAGGACGACGCAACAGCGCATGGCAAAGGAAAGGTCGACGCGATAGACTATCTGACGGATCGAATTGCGAGGTTGGAAACATCCATCAAGCAAGTTCGGGAGAGCGTGGACATGCGCAATCCTATGTCTTACGGATTCGCATCTTATACTCGCATCGAGGACGCGCACGCCGTTGCATACGCCACGAAGAAGAAAGGGCCCAAGGGCTGCGACGTTTACCTTGCACCCAAGCCGCACGATCTCCTCTGGCAGAATCTCTCAATGAGTCGGAAGACACGCCGTGCGAGAGCTTTCTGGGATGGTCTGTGGATGGTGCTTTTGACTGTCGCGTTCATTGTTCCTAACATCTTGACTTCGGCCTTCTTGTCCAACTTCGCAAACCTAGGGCTTGTCTGGAAAGACTTTCAGACCAACCTGAATGCTCACCCGACCGGATGGGCTATAGCACAGGGTATTCTCGCTCCCTTTGTACAGACTCTGATGTACATGGGCATCCCTATTGTTTTCCGTCGTCTATTCACCCATTCGGGTGATGTCTCGAAGACCTCTCGAGAGCGTCACGTTGCATCGCGTCTATACGCGTTCTACGTCTTCAACAACCTTGTGGTCTTCTCTGTCTTTGGTTCCGTGTGGCGCTTCGTGGCAGCTGTCATTGGCGCACAGAACGAAGGCGTATGGGAGGCCATGAAGAAGGGCCAGCCTTTCACGCAGCTCGTTACCGGACTCTGCAACGTATCTACGTTCTGGCTTACCTGGCAGATGCAAAGGAACCTCGGTGCTGCCATCGATTTGTCCCAAGCATGGACGTTTGTCTGGTCATGGATCCAGCGCACTTTCTTCTCTCCAACTCCACGCGAGATGATTGAACTCAGCGCTCCCCAGCCATTCCCGTACGCAGAATATTACAACAACTACCTTTTCGTCACCACCGTCGGTCTCTGCATGGGCTCACTACAGCCCATCGTTCTACCCGTCACCGCCTTTTACGTCGGCATGGACTGCATCTTCAAGAAATACCTCCTCCAGTACGTCTTCATCACCAAGACCGAATCCGGCGGCCGCTTCTGGCGCCTGCTGGTCAACCGCCTCCTCTTCGCCATCCTGCTCGGCAACGCAGTCCTCGCCCTCATCGTCGGCGCAAAAGGCGTTGGCAACCAAAACGTCTTCGCAAATGGCACCATGCTGTACGCCATGGTGCCGCTGCCCTTTCTCCTCGCCGCCTTCAAATGGTACTGCGCGCGCTCCTACGACGACAAGATCATCTACTACAGCACGCTCCCCTTCGCCGACGCCGAAGGCGCAAGCAACGACGCAAACAACCCCAAGAAGGCCCGCAGAGGCGACAAAGTGTCCGTCCGCTTCGGCAACCCCGCGCTCTACAAGAAACTCATCACCCCAATGGTGCACGCAAAATCCCAGCACCTGCTCAAGGAAATCTACGGCCACCGCTCCACCCCAACCGACCTCTTCGCCGCCCCGCACCGCCGCGACACCGACCGCGCAACCCCCGCAAACCTCGGGTACGGCGACATGTACATGACGGAGATGGACCACCAGGCGCCGGGCCACGCGGCGGCCGACGCCGGCGGCGCCGCGATGCCGCACGTCGAAGTCGTCGAGGAAGGGGACCTTGATTTTGCAAACTTCAAGCGCCGCGCCGAGTTCCGCGACGAGTACGGCGGCGACGGCGAACTCTACGGGCGGCCCGATGATCTGATTTCGCGCCCGGGCACGCCCAGCACATTCACCACGTTTGTTGACTCGCCGTATGCGAGCCCCCGCGGAGGCAAGTGGGGCGGGGGCAGTGCGAGTGGCAGTCGGGCGAGCAGCCGGACACGGATGGGTGATGATGGCGAGGGCGAGGGACACAATTATGCGAAGGGGTATCAGAGTGCGCCGACGCTGGATGCCGATAAGGACGAGAGGGGGATGATGGATGTGGATGTTGATATCCCCGCTACGCCGCTGGATGCAGATGAGATGCTCCGACACACTGCCAGCAGACAGCCACTTGTCGGAAGGCAGTCGCGGTCGCGGTCGCGGTCGCGGAGTGGGTCGCCAGCGAGGGGGTATTTTGGAAGGGGGTTGCGGGAGGATACAGGGTATGAGCGGGTTCGAGATGGGTAGGTCGTACAAGACAATAGAGATAGATAGATCCACAGCGCGAGCTGTGGAAAAGCCATACGTTTGGCGAGTTTAATGATTATATTCGCACATCCACATCACAGCAAGGGCCTTCTCGTAGATGTGTTCCACTGAGTCGAGATGTGTGCGTAGCCACATCGAGTCGAGTATCTGCTATCTGCCTATCCAACTATACCGGGTATCTCCACATCCCTCACGTCCACATTTACTCCACACCTCCAACTAACCACCCCCAGACACCGCCCTCGGGCATATCTACCCCGCAGACCCTGACAATTGCTAGTCCGACAGCGCCCAATAAGCTCATGCCACCCAAAACCTGCACAAGCACGATGCCCCTCCTTTTCACCTCGTCGCTAAAATCACACAAACCCAGTGGATCCTTCGAGTCCAATCTGGCAACGCTGTATCTCTGTCCGCCGCCGTTCTTTTCGTCTCCGTGTCGGACGACGGCCCATTCGGCCCTAGGGGCACCGTTGCTTGAGATGATAGTGCCGGCTTTGACCTCCTCGCCAACACGCTCAAGCAGCCATTTAGCTCGCTCGTTGCGCTGAAGATCTTCAAATCTGTCTCTCTCGTTCCTCAGGCTCTTGTGAAGGTCTGTGGCCCATTTTGCAACGCGAATGTCGCTTGCTTGCGGACTGTGGTTGATGTAGGGTGTGAGGGAGAAGGCAGTCGGGTCGGTGGGCGAGCCGGCGACAGAGGAGAGGAGGGGCGATTGGAGGTTTGAATAGAAGGGCGAGGTCGAACGGGGGACAAGCACGCCTGAAGGCGAGGTGGCGGAGAAGACAGAGGACGTTGAGGAGGCTAAGAGGGGTGAGCATAGAGGTCAATCGTTGTAGGGAAGGACGGAGCTTACGATTCATCAGAGTCCCTGCCAGTCCCACTGATGCTGTGGTGGGATTGCGTGGTTGCTGCAGACCATGCATGATGAATGAGTTGCCCGTCAGTTTTGTTCTTCTTGTCCATGCAAGGAACTTCTTTGCCGCTGCGTGTCTCAGCCAAGCGATCGATTCAGGATCGAAAACTTGCTCGATCAAGTTGCCGAGTTCAGAGGGCACAAGCGGCTGGACGTAGTCTGGAGACATGAGCAGAGACGCATCCATAACCTCATTGTCGGATCCATGGATGGATGATATCGCATACGGATGTGTCGGTGTGGGGAAAGGGAATTGTTTAGGCTCTTTTGGCTCGGCTGTAAGAATTGCTGTAGTCGGAGACGTCAATGGGTAGACGACATCCAAGCCTTGGACTGCAAGTAGCGCATCGTCGAGCGGCTTTCCGAAAAGGAACGGTTTGACAGAAGTCGCCTGCAGACGAGCGAGTATCGACGCCTTGAGTGTTATAAGCTCGTGCGCAGGCAGCGTTTCCGACTTCGCAATGACGGGTATGACGTTCGTGAACGCAGAGAGTCGCTGCATAAACTCAACGTCCTTGGTAATTTCCTTGCCTATAGAAGTATTAGCAGATGACCATATGAGTTGTCGCCGGATGACTTACTCGGTGGCAATAGATAGAGAACAACATCTACCAGGACCCCACTACTACCGCTGACAACTCCAATTATCTCTCCATCTTCCATATTGGTGACGGAGGCTGTTTGGTGAAGTAACGACTCTAGGTACTCTACCACCAGACTCATATCTTCCTCTTCCGAACTGCCCTCAACATAGCCTGGCGTATCCACGAAACAAAAATTCCTTTCTAGGACAGTGTCAACACTACTCTTTCTCCTGCGCAACACCCGGGTCTCCTCGACATCAGTCCACCAATGTGGATAAGGCCTGGTACTAGCATGAATTTCAGTCAGCTTCATTGTTGCCCCTTGTTCTGTCTGCCGTCTCCGAGACTTTGGTCTTCGTGGGGACGGCTGTGACAGCGAGGGCGAGGGCGAGAGAGCGTCGACATGTACAATGTCTTCGCAAGTCTGCACGATGGATCGGATGAGCGAGGTCTTGCCGATGCCTTCAGAGGAAAGTTAGCATTCGCAGCCCACTGCATATTCATGGTGGCGCGGCAGTTCAAGACAGTGTGTACTTACCAGCCTGTCCTGCGACAAGAACCCTGAGCTTGCCCATATTCTTCCCTTTGGTGGTGAACGGCCGCCTTGTTGGCATCTGTATGCTCGGCATGACCAGCTGCGGGAAGCTACTTGATGCACCTTGCTGTGTCTCAACTTCATCTTCCTCTTCGCCACTCGATGTGATAACCTGGCTCCCAGTGTCATCAAGAACAGAGCCCTCATCCGAGAGTTTCAGCGAGTGCAACGACACTGATGTCGGGGTGCTCGGTGTAGCTGAGGTAGGCAGCGGAGACGGCGCGTCGGTATTGACAGGCGTGTGCGGCATGGACATCGTGCGGCCGGAGAGCTTCCTCTTCAGCTTCCGTAGTGGTGAGGTCAAGGGACTCTCTGGCGACTTGGTTGAATCTGCAGACGAGCTATGCGACCCTGACCTCGCAGTGTGCCTGCCATGACTGCCATTGTTGCTCTGCTTGTCCACCTTCTTGCTGGCTGTGCTGTCCTCAGCGCCAAACGCAGCCTCCAGGGTGTCACTTAAACTCTGCACACCAAATGTACTGTCCCGCTGCTTTCTGGTCGAATGCGTGCTTTGCGAGCAAGCAAGAGACTGCTCCATCTCCTGCTCGCTCCGCATGAAGAACGTAGTGGGGCCGTTGCTCGACGGCGCAGCGGCGTGATCCATGCTCGACTTGCGGGACCGAGGCTTGATAAGCGGAGGCAGCGCGTCGCTGCCACCAGGAAGCGGTCGCATGCTTCTGAATGTGGGGAGTCTAGGTGAGAAACAGCAGGTCTTCAAGGTTCAAGCTCGAGATCAAGCCACGGAAGACTGGCGGATATCGGAGCAGGCAGGTGATGTGATCGCCGTTGTTACACCCCGCCTGATGAGACCCCGCTGCTAGGATCGACCCTTGGTTTCGCGATAAAGGCGCCGGATAGTCAGTGGGGGAGGGCGAACACGCAACCACGATATGTGTCCAAGTAGCTCCAAGCTCGCATGGAAGCAATCGACGTTGCCGCGACTGCCCAGCGTGACTTGTGACTTGCGACTTGCTCACGGGCTGGCAGGTGCAGCCTGATCCACCGCACCTGGCGAATCACGCGACAGCATGCCATCGTGCAGGGTGACGTTATCAGTTACCAGTGCATTTGGGCCATTGCAGCCTCATCATGCTGCCGCCCAAGCAATAGGGTACTAGTCCCAGCCCGCCCGAAGGACTTCATAGTGATTCGACGCAAGGTTTGGAGACGGAGACACTGTCACAAGAATATGTCGTACCTCAGTATCCTGATTACATCCGGGCTGCAAGTTGCCAACAGACAGATGAACGACAGAAAGGCAGCTCAACATAAAGATGTTTTCGTTGTATACTCGTGCTAAACGTTTTGTACCCGTCTTCCGCCCGTAGTTTGTTTCCGAATGATGCTGTTCACAAACAAGGACAAAATGTACAGGCGAGCCCCGTACCTTGCCATGACTCCAGATCCCTTTTTTCGCATCCATAGCCCATGTCCCGTCCACATACATTAAGTAATCGAAGAAACGGGCAAAGAAACATGCAAAAGATATCGAAGAAACGAGTACACAAGGGTACAGGTAGGGAAATGCAATCATGAACCGACTCGCTATGCAAGGGCTCAAATATCCCACTGAGAGATGCGGACGCCCAGACTTTTCCGCAGGAGATGGTGACTTTTATACAAGCGCTGAAGGAAGTCGGATACAGTACACATAACAAAGCCGTGAATCGTTATGGAACGGTAAAAGTCGCTAAAGACTCGACAAACGAAGAGAGAAAAGAATCGAAGCTGGCGGAAGAACGTGTTTCAGGTTGCTGCGCTCAAGACTCTTGGGGGGCACCACGGCCACGAGGGGCGCCGCCGCGACCACGGGGGACGAATCCACCGCGAGGACCTCCGGGGCCGCCGCGACCGCGCTGAGATCCACCGCCACGAGGGAAGGAGCCACCAAACTGCTGCGGGCGAGTGCGGCGCTCCTCGACCTTGAGCTCGACACCATCGACGGTGTGAGGGTTGGCAGCGACGGCGGCCTGGTAGCCGGCGGGGGTCTTGAAGTCGACGAAGGCGGCATTCTGCAGTACTTGATCAGCTTGAGCTTGGCATCAAAACATGGTTTCCACTTACCTTGGGACGGCTGAGGTCGAGGTACTCGATCTCGCCAAACTTCGCGAGAGCGGCTCTCAAAGAGCCCTCCTGGACCTGGCTGTAGACGTTCTTGATGTACGCACGCTTCTGGTCGGCCTCGACGGCAGGCGCCTGGTTTTGCGCGCGAGATTGCTCCTTCTTGTGACCGGTCACTGACTGCCAGCCAGCAGCCTCACCTTGGCTTGTGGTGGGGGACTGCTCATGAGCAGGAGCGGAAGTCTGGGCGGGAGTAGGTGCGGCAGCTTGGGCGGGAGCAGCAGTCTTGCCCTCCTTAGGCACCTGCTGAGAAGCGGGGGCGGCGACTACAGGAGTGGCGACCTTGTGAGCAGACGCAGCGAGGCTTGCCCAGGTGCGAGGAGCGGTGGGCTTAGGGGGACCAGCAGGCATGGCGACAGGGGCAGCAGACTTAGCAGCAGGGGCGGGGGTAGGAGCGGGGTCCTTGGGCTTCTCCTCTTCGACAGCCTGCTCAGCGGGCGCTTCAGCCTCCTTGGGAGCCTCCTCGGGAGCGGGGGCCGCGACCTCCTCGACCTCGGGCGCCTTCTCGGTCTCGGCGGACTCCTCAGTAGGGCCGGTTCCGGTGATTTCTTCAACAGCAGGCTGCTCCTGTGCGACCTCCTCAAGCTTTTCGTCGACCTTGGTGAGGTCTTCTTCGCTGCTGGCGACCTCGCCTTGGGGAACCTCCTGCTCGGCAGAAGCGGTAGCGGTGGAAGCAGGCTCCTCAACGCCGTTCGCAGCAGGCTCCTGGAGCTCCTCCT
>JUDZ01008940.1:0-13408 GCA_000812845.1 Stagonosporopsis tanaceti | reverse complement strand
TGCGTTTGCCCCACTTGCCCAAGTAAAAACCGCACCAGTCCCGACCTTAGCAGCAACCACCACACCGCTGCTCGCATACGACCAAATAACGCCGAGTATGGCGCCTGAAGACGAACGCGAAGAGCCGCACTTAGGGTTGGTGAGGTGAGAGGGATATATGTTCCTGCGGTCTCTTTCCTGGCTGACATTTATCATAGGGCGCTGAGGTCACAGCTATTGGACAGAAGAAAGCTCGAAGAGGCCGAACAATTGCTTGAGCAGGCCAAAACCGCCCGTGACGACTGCCGACGAGTCGCACGAGACAATAAGAGGATCACCAAACGACTACTTGGCGCATGTGCGAAGACCAAATGCCGCCTCTTCTGCGAGGATGTGTGCACCAAGCTTCCTCGTGAGGTGCACGACATGATCTATGGCTACATCCATCCAGAAGAGCAAGTTTGCATGGCAGATTCCTCTTTCATGTTCGCCAAGATGTCGGAGTACGAGCATTGGCGAAACATTGAATTTGTTGGAGAGATGATGCACCTAGAAATGGGTGAGCACTTCTTTCGATCGAAACAGTTTCATTTCAGGATGCACAAGACCAGCCTCAAGCTCGTCCATAAGCTACGGCTTCTAGAGCCAACTAAACTTGGGTACAAACCAGTCGATCATACTTGCAACATACTTTTAGGTTTGGATTGCAAGGTCGACCTACGTGGACCGAGCGGGCGCCTTCAACGCTTCTTTCCTACGATATCGAATCAAGAGTTTCTAGAACAGCTGGAGCACCTTTTCGGATTCCGGACTGGTACAATCCTGAGTTTCAGCATCTCTTGCAGCGACCCTCGAAAAAAGATCGAAGATCTTGGTCTTCAAGAATGGGTTTGCGACAATGTCGTCCCGCTCATATTGCCAACTCTACGGCGGCTTCAAGCTGCTGGCTACATCGTCAAAGTCACCATTTGCGGAGCAACGGCATTGAACTTCAACCTCTCAACGGCTGGTGATCTGACTCAAATGACTGCATGGATAGATAAGTTCTTACAGGTGAGTCGTTTTGACTGGTGTGACTTGAAGCAGCCTGCTGACAGTTGTAGCACAAGGCGCATGACATATCAAGAAGAGAGCCTGAAAGCGCACGTGCGGAAGACTCTAGCGATGGTAACAAGGAACACTCCAGAGACTATTATTCCAGTTCCAGTGATTTGGAGGATGAATAGCAAGGCCGCTGATGGAACCGGTCGTACTCCATAAACGACCTGACCGTCCCTTCAGAGATGAGACGCACTATGAAGTCACACGAGAGACTTGGGAGCCAACGAATAAAGGCACACTTTGCGATGAGATTATACGAGTCTGCAAACATGTACGGACCTGTCTTTGACGCTGCATCGAAGCTTTGAGATTCTGATCCTCGCTTGGTCAAGCAACTAGGACTTTTCCCTTTCCGGTTTAGCCGTTTCACCTACTGGTGTGAGCACCCGAGTAAGCTTCAAGCAGCACCGAGATGGATCATCAACAATTAGTAAATCATGCATACAATCCTCTTTCCCAGATCTCCCATAGATCCCGAACAATGTCGAACGTCCTGTGCCCAAATTCACGACGATCACTGCGCAGTCGCGCCCTTGAGTATGCTTCATGATCACAGTTTCAACAACAAACAACAAATACACTGACGAAGAACGCAGGGCGGTCGCGATCGAGAACACGCACAGAGCAAGAATAACCGCACTACAACAGCACCTCAACGCACTATCCCACGACCTTGCAATCGAAGCAGCGGAAACTCAGTTCTTCCTAGCCACGTTCGCGAAGTCAGAATGCCACTCTCTCACCACTCTCTTCCTGCTCAAGCTCCCACGTGAGCTGCGTGACATGGTGTACCGCCACCTCAGCACCAAAGAAGAGCGCATCGATAGCGACTACTTCCGATCCACCAAAGACCCGGTCACAAAATGCTTTTCCCACGACCAAGCACGCTGGAAGACGGCACATTTTCCCGAGCACTTCTGGAGCACAGATTACGTAGATGCGCAGTTTGTGCGTGAGCTGAGCGAAAACTACTACCGCACATCGACGTTCGTGTTCGGTGATGGGCAGGGTCTGATTGGCAAGTTTTTGAACACCGATCAATTAGGTCTCGGTTATTCGCCAAAAGAGCTAGTTTCGAGTGTTGAAGTCCGACTCAGTGCAATAACGCATGATTGCGGCTCTTTTAGAGCCTACATTTTTGGCGTACCAAAGCCACCGGAGAGATTGCAGGCAGCGCTTGAGGGGCTGATGGAGCTTAAATCCGGGTCGAATATTTGCGTTCAGTTTTCGACCGAAGCAAAGAGTGCAGAAGAAAGAAGGGAGCTGTTTGTCGGGGCTCTTCCAGTATTGTTCCCAAAGATACAGGTGGCGTCGCTGGCAGGATATCGAGTAAGATTTATGCTAGATCGGAAGTACAAGTTTCATCTTGAAGAGGAGGTTTTGTCGGCCTTGGAGGAACGGCAATGGGATGTGGGTGTTGATCGCTCTTGATTCTGCCTAGCTGACGTTTTCAGATGCCTGACTATTACAACACAGATGGGTCTTCTTCTCGCGCGGCAACAACTGCAAGTCCTTTCAGTCCGTACACGGATTAACTCAACACCCCATAAGACACGAGCAGATCGTGAAGTTAGATCAAACAGCATGAGTAACATCCAGATGGTAATCAGACGTGTACCCAATAGTTCTTATGAGCCTGGTAGCAAAACAACAATACTATGCAACAATGTTTACGTCCACTCTGGAGCAAAGGAGACCCCATCCGATCAAATTCTCGACCCTGGAGATGCTCGAAAGTCTCAACCTCCTGGCGTATAGCACGCAATGCCACAAGGCAGATCACACCGGAGGCGAACATGGAAGAGTGAGTGGTAATGCCATATGTATTCATGTGCTTGAGATTTTCACTCTTCAGCACACATTCCTGCGAATAAATCTAATGTACCTGGGCGCCACCAAGCTCTCTTCGCAATCCCCTCATCCCACTTAGTGACACCAAAAGGCCCAAAAGCGCAAGCCCAATGCAACAGAACAATCCTGTCTGATACTGTTTGGCCACTGTATGTCCCTTCTTGATGTCGACTGCATTGACAACAGCTGCAGCGAGCGCGAGACTCACTCCACTTCCAATTTGGAATGCTGTATTGACGAGCCCGCCACACAGCGACTTGACGTTTGTAGGCACAGACTCCAGCATAATGTTCGTGATACAAATGTAGCAGATACTGACACCAACGACGACCATGATGGATGTGGGCAGGATATATCGCCAACTATTAAAACTATCAGTAAAATGCGAATGGCTGCGATCTAGAGTTTCGACTTACAAATTGGGATCGTCTGCCGGCATCAGACTCGCAGGAACGGGCGAGATCAGTGTCGTGACCATGCCCAGCGTCATCAGGTACCGGATGTCCATGAATTTCATCCACTTCGCCAGTACCATATTTGTCAAAAACCCTGCCGCGCCCATGGGCAGGAACCGCAGTGCTGTTGCACCGGCTGAGAGCTTTGCGACCTCCTGAGCTTGCAAAACAACGTAGTAGATGACGGTCTGATACGCGCCGTACACAACAAAGCCCGTGATCCATAACGCTGCGAAGTTCTTGATCTTCCAGAGCGACATCGGCATGATGGGGTTTCGTACTTTCTTCTCGACGTACGTGAAGACGCCGAGCATAATGACCGAGATGACGAGTAGAGCGATGATGAAGGCTTTGTTCCAGCCGTACTCGCCGCCGCTTGACAGGACGAAGGAGAGCAGGATCAGGCCTGAGGTCGACAGTGCGGCGCCGAGAAAGTCAAGACTCGGTTTTGCGCTGCCCTCACGGCGATCTTTGGGGAGGCAGAAGCAACCTATGAGACCTAGTGGTACTGTCACCGCGACCGCGATACGGAAAATGTAGCGCCAGCCCAGGGCTTCCGTCACGAAGCCACCAAACAGTAGACCCGCACAGAACCCAATAGCACCACTCGCGCCGAAAAAGGTGAGCGCAACAACCCTCTCGCTGGCAACGAAATACGAGCTGATGATCCCAATCGCAGACGGCACCGTCATCGCAGCCCCCACACCCTGTAAAGCGCGAAAGATAGCAATCTGGATGAAACTAGTCGCAAAGCCATTGGCTAGTGTCCAAACTGAGAGCCAAATCATGCCCAGACTGAAGATGAACCTCCGTCCATAACGATCTGCTAGGACCCCAGAGAAGAGCAAGAATCCTCCAAATGTAAGCGTATACGCACTCAGCAACCACTGCAAATCCCCAGCCCCAACGCCAAACTCAGCCTGCACCTCCGGCAGCGACAAATTCACCGCAGTCATGAACACATTATCCATCAACTGCGCGCCGCACGTGATGGTCAGCACCAACACGCCCTGCCACGTGTGCATTGACCCGATATCCGGATACGCCGTCTCGGGAAACATCAACGGGCGCAGCTGCGCCGATTTGGGGGTCGCCCATCCGGGCGTCGCGGCACCCGTGGGACTCATCCAGCCCGCGCCGGGCGTCTGGGTGCCTGGCGTCGTCCATCCGGGGGTTGATGCGCCAGCGGGTGTCTGCGCGCCTGCAGGCGTCGAGGCGAAAGTGCTGGTGGGCGGCAGGTCTGAGAAGCCGACTTTTTTGCTGCTACCTGGGCCGCCGGGCAAGTCAGGGAAGTAGGAGGAGCGGGCGGAGATGCTGGCGGCTTTTGGGGTGGAAATGGGGGTTTGCCTGTCTGGGGAATTGGAAACGAGGAAGGAGCGGCGGCGCTCGCTGGTCGTGGCGGTGAGCTCCAGAGCGGTCTGGGTAGACATCTTGAAGATGCTGCAGAATGGAGTGCAACAAGATAAATTCAAAGGTCGCGGGATTATGAACAGACGGCATAGGCTTTGTAGGTATACCACGTCCTACTCCAGCGGGGCTTTTTGCCGCCACGTCATATTCGATGCTTAAAAGTGGATCATCCAGATAAGAGTACTGCAGATGTAGTAGCTAGCGGAGAAAATTGCCCGAATTTCTGAGAACTACCTTCCAAGCATGGTCTCGTGAAGAGACTTTACACTCGCTTTTCTGGTGTTGAAGCGTCAGGGTTTTCGCCGGTCCACCACCGTGCTGCGGGATGTGGCGACGGTGCACCCACGTGGCGAGCACGCTGCATGATGGACAGCGTTCAGGGACTAGTTTCTAGCCTAGCTGCTGCTGCAGTCTTTGGCGTTCGAGCAGGTGTCGCGGTATCGAGGACATTGAGCTGCCGCTGCAGGGCTCCCGCCACATCTACAAGTTTAGCATATATTCCCAATACAGTATAGCGCACTCGGCTAGCCCAGCATCCCTGCATTTGCAAAATCGTGAAGGCCAGCAGCCAAAGCACAACAAGCACCTCGAACGCTTGCTCACGTGAGCCAGTAATTCAGTTTCGGTCACAAATTTAGACATTATCTACAAGACACCCAAAAATGGCCGACCCCAACCCCTCAGCTGGTACTTCGCACACCGCTTACCACACCCTCCCCCCTCTAACACTCTTCTAGAGCCCCAAACGACCGCCTCATCAAGCGCAGCCCCAGAGCCCTGTGCCCAATGTGGAAAGACAGACACAACTCTCAAACCCTGCAATAAGTGCCACACAACACCGTACTGCGGCAAGGACTGCCAGAAAGCGCATTTCAAAACCCACAAGAAAGTGTGCGCGGCGCTAGCGCAGGAGTATGTGAAGAACCATGAACCGAAAATGGCGAGCCGTGCGGCGCCAAAATCGAACGACAGGAATACAGGGTACAAGAAGTGGGAGGTAGGTCTCGATTGCGAATTTAGTTGATTTTTGGAATGAGGCTGACGTCGACAGTTTGACACGTGAGTCTGAGGCCGGGGGGTTATGGGGGATTTAGAAGCACAAGGATGGGAGTATGGACCAGCGAGGGGGGGCATTTTTCCGCGTTATGTCAAACGCGAGAATTTCCGCTCCGCTCCGCTGCGTTGAGTGAGATGCGTGCTGGGGTTCTAGGCGCGCTGGCCCGTTGGAGAGCCGCCTTGTTCGGCAACACGGCAACCTGATACCTGATCTCGCGTACGGCAAAAACGGCAGCAGCGTATTGTAGTGTGGGCGCCGGATCTAGTTCACAGCGTTAGTTTGCGATTGTGCTGAATGCGAAATGTTATGTGCTGTTGCATGTCTCCTGCGCGGGCGT
Organism: Stagonosporopsis tanaceti; assembly: GCA_000812845.1. NCBI lineage: Eukaryota > Fungi > Ascomycota > Dothideomycetes > Pleosporales > Didymellaceae > Stagonosporopsis > Stagonosporopsis tanaceti. Next base: position 7,218 of record JUDZ01008940.1, on the reverse strand, counting down.
GAGTTGAGCGCGATGGCAGTCGGTGGTGCGCATCAGCCTTTCTTGATAGGAGATGTCGTAATGGCCGCATAAGCGACGCTTGAGCACGCCATCCGGTGGACAACTCCGCTACACCTGAGCCCAAGTAAGCCAAGAACCAAGTGTGGCGATTTGCGCGCGCAACAACCCAATCCAGGCCGTCCATTCCCAACCAGCCCGCCCGAAATGCATACCACATCCGACCAGCGCTTGTACCAGCTACTCACCAAATACAACCCGACTCAGCACCACACCCGCCAGCATAACCTCCCGCCTTCTCCCTCCGCTCCGCTCCACCCTCATGCTCTCCCGCGGCAGAAGTCTCTAATCCGTGCATTCCCACCGGGTAACAAGGCCCATCCCGTTCCCCACTCGCCGGACCCTACACTGACAGCCTACTTCCACGCGGCCGCGTTTCAGAACGCTTCATTCCCGTGTACCCTGTTCCTCTCAGCGGGAGCGGAGGGGCTCGTGGGTCGTTCAGTCGGATCACGGCTACCTAGTGAGACGATGGGGGAGATGGACATGGATTTGGATGGGGGGGCTCGGGTGGGGCGGCAGAGGTTATTTGGACGACGGGTGGGAGTGGATGGCTGCGTATACACAGCTTCGCACTGCTGTAGCGGTTGGTGTTGGGCAGTGATTGAATACGTTGAGGTATAGGATTCTGCTGTTTGGAACTTAGGGTAAGCAGTGCTGTGGTGATTGAGAGGTGCTGGGAGGTCGAAGGACCGTGCGGTAGGTTGGAGGAGCTAAAATTCGAGAGGATCATGGCAACTGTGTGTGTTAGAGAGAGGAGAGGTAGCCTGCCAAGAAGTGAGGTGAAGTAGAGGCATGCACTGTCCACACAGGTACTTCTTCAGCCACTGTGGCTTGGAAAGGCGCATGCGCGGTTGGCGGCTTGGTGGCGGCTTGGTACGGGCGCTCTTCGCAGCGATAGCAGAACGTTCAATTGCCTCGACGGTTTTTGCAAATCATGTCCTGTTAATACGAGGACGAGTATCGTGTTTCACCGTGTGAGTGCTATCATCTGTCATGGTGTTGGAAGCAGCAACAGAGCGAGTCGCGCTCAGGATCAATCTTTTGCAGATTTTTGCACACAATCAAACAGCACGCACTAGCAGAAAAATGTGAGTTAATAGAGTATTACATGCACGGCATGTGCCTTTATTGAGTTACAGAATGTATATATATAAACAAGAATCCGCTTTCAAAGCTTCCAATGTATCGAATGCATCAAATCGTGCCATGCTGCATCAAGCGTCTGTGATCCCATTGCGCGTGTCTTCCGACGAGTGTACCGAAGAGGGTGAAGTAACCGTCTAGCAAGCCTTAATGGCGGAGGCGGTGTACTTGCACTGGGTGGAGGGGCCTTTGCCGAGAGACTTGGGCTCGTTGCCGGGCGTGGTGCCCTGGAACTCCTCGCAGATGGCCTTGACGGAGGTAGCGCAGGTGCCGGTGATGGTGGCGGATCCACCGAAGTTGCGGTTGATACCAGCGAGGAGCTTGCCGTTCTTGGCCTTGACGTTCTTGATGACAACAGAGCGGGAGACAGAGTTCTTGCAGTTACCGCAAGCACGGTAGAGCTTGCCGAAGTCGGAGACCTGGAAACCGTCGATGGTGACAGTTCCCTTACCGTTCTGCTGGATGACCTTGTCGGAGGCAGCCTGGGCACCTCCGCCCTTGATGAGGGCGTTGCCGTCACCCTTGAGGGAGAGAGCGTCCTCGCAGACGTCGACCCACCAGACGTTCTCGATGGTGCAGGCACCCTTGCAGTGGACACCCTCGATCTGGTCTATAAATTGTTAGCTAGAGCTGCGGCAAGCTGAGTGTAGTAACTTACCCTTTCCGATGATGGCGTTCTTCAAGGTAGCGCCGTTCTCAAGGATGAAGACGGCGTCAGCGTCGCCACCCTCAGACTGACCGGTGCAGGACTTGCCACGGCCGTAGGTCTTAAGACCACCATCGAAGGTGCCAGAGACGCTCTGGGCCTTCTTGAGGGTGACAGAGCCCTTGGAGGCGGGGATGGGGATGGAAGCGCGCTTCTGCATGGCGAAAGCCTCAGCAGGGGCGGCAGCGGCAGGGCCAGCGGCGATGGGGGCCACGAAGGCGGCGACAGCGGCGAGGATGGTGAACTTCATGTTGTTGGTTGGTTGGTGATACTTTGAAAGTCGAAAGTGAAACTTGTTGGTAAGTATATATAGCGAGAAGAAAAGTAGCGAGTGTGTAAAGAGAGTGGGTTGCTTCAAGCAAACGAAAGACTGTACTGTAGAGAGAGAATGAACTGCTATTCCAACGATGCGGACCTCACGACCTTTATACTCGGTGACGCTGCCATTGCATCGAGGCTGTAGGATCTGGTGGCGCCCATGAGCGGTAGACTAGCGCTGCATGCAGAATGACAGGCCGACGCTACACTGCGGTAAGGCACAGCAGGTCAGGGCTGAAACCACAAAACTCGTGCTCAGGGTGGGAGCATGAGCCGAGAGCAGTGTGGATCATCCGCTCCACGACCTGGCCGGGATACCTCTCCTGGGTCATTTCTTTACCAGTGTGGCCAAGAGCTTAATGTTGCTGGATGCTTCTCTGTCATGCCGCCTTCAATCTTCGCGCCCTGTTCCGACACTGTAACGTCGACACGGTAGGGCGAACGACTGTTTCACCAGGCTGTTTTGAGATTCTCCTCCAATGGAACCAGACTGCGGAAATATCTCACCGCGCTGCCTGATCTGCGGAACATGTCAAGCCATCTTGGCGTGTTTCGACAAAAGGCTTGGCTGTGAGCGGTTTGAACGGGTACCTTGACTGACCGCTGTCAACATGCGGTCAGCGTGTCGAGTTCAAACACGAACTAAGCCCCAGAAAGTCGGGCTCATTTCACGACGATTGATGCGCAGATATCGAAACAGTGGGGTTGTGGGATTCATGATGTCCAAATTCTCCTAGCTCTTGCGGCGATTATTGACCCGACACGGAGCACTTGCAGGCTACCGAAGATGTTCGAAAAGGAGGATCGCCTGAGTCGCGTCGAGGCATGGGTGATATCGGAAGGTCAGCCAGGATCAAAATGAGCAGCACATGGGTTTAATTTTAAGCTTCTTTGCAAATATCTTGCAGTCAACGTCGAGTTTCGCGGTCGCGCGAGAAGCCACCAGACGGTTGTGCCATTGAGAGGATGGCTTTCGAGGTCTCAACAAGCGCGCTCTGCACCCCGCGCTGCATACGGGTTGAACACGAGTGGAGCATCGCCACACGAGCCCGTGGAAGGACAAGCTACGATAAGCTTGACGGGGTGGAGATTGCTGTGATAGTCAGAAGTCCAGACCAAGCAACAGTCTGCCAAGCTCCAGATCTGTACCTGCCAAGAGTAACGAGTCAAGGGCCCCGCTTCATGGGCTGCCCCTTCATCTTGTTCCCAATCATGAATAGAATTATGTCGGCGCGGTTGTCGACAAACAGGTGCTCGCCATATCATGGGCCATATCATGGGAAATGCGCGCATACCTCTCCTGAGTCCTGCGCGGTGCGTTGTGGGCGGATACTGCGTTTGTTTGCGCTGCGGATAGCGGCAACGCAGGCTGAAATGTCAAAGACTTGGCGCAGAGAAAAGACGGTCCGTAACGCAGTCGCCAAACCCTCGAGTCCCCGTTTGGAGAACGTCGAGTGGCGCCAGCTCAGCGCTCAGTCAACCCCATCTCCACAAAGGTAGGCAAAAAGGCAGGAAGCGGGAGCATGCAGCCAGCCCAGGTGACGCTCGTGGCGCCACCGCCCATCTGTTCTGGTTCGTTCGACAGAACGTCGACGGTGTCACGTCGGGTAAAAACAACCAGCGGGTGATGGCATTCATGATTTGTGGCCCAACACCGTAAAAACAATCAACTTGCTACATGTACAGGCGGCACCCTTCCTCTGATCCCGTTCGAGGTGGGCTATACATAGCTCGCCTACTGTTCAAGTGCAACATCGCAAATCTTTCCACCAAACAAAGCTGAAGTGGAAGTATGACGTTTCAGACGCCATTGTGGTACTCAGCGCTATATCCATATTACAGCGTTTGACCTCCTGCGAAGTTTTTGCCTCCCCCAATCTTTGATCTGCTCCGTGCTGCAATTGGTGCTACCACGGTTTTCTGTTCGTGTACCTTGATTGTGTCGATTCGAGGCAACACCCAGACTATTTCTCTCCGGGGCCTCAGCAATCTGCAACCTACTCGAACTGTTGCAGAAATAGGGCTACTCGCCATAACATGCTTACCAATGGCCCGGCCGAGGTGTTGGTGAGGGATGGGCGTCCTGAGTGGTGACGCAATTGTCAAAGCTCCTTCCCCGCCACTGGAGCTATGCGCCACCAGCATCAGCATCAGCATCAGCATCATTGTCTGCGGACGAAGTCGCGCTGACATTCCAACATCCTTCCCACACTTGAAGACTCGACCACATGCGCTTCCCGTCCTTTCCACAATTCGTTCGTGCCTTCCACACAATCAGCAACACCACCAGCGCTTTCATCCGCACGAATCCCGCCGGCACCCTCGGCCGCACCTTCTACAACAGCCCGCAGCGCGTAACGCTCCAGCGGTCTATGCCCAACATCCCCTTCTTCGGCGCACTTTTCGGATCCTCCAGCAGCATGGCCGACAACACAAAATACGCCGTTTCGAAGCCGGAGGGCGAGTGGCAGACGCAACTCTCACCTGGTACGTCTTACATTTCTGCATCAGCTATAAACCAAGATGCTTTATGCTGATACGTCTACAGAGCAGTTCCGCGTCCTCCGCAAGAAGGGCACGGAGGCGCCCGGCTCCAGCAAGCTGGACAAGCACTACCCTGACGCCGGCGTTTACACATGCGCCGGGTGCGAGGCTCCTCTCTACAAAGCCAACCACAAGTTCGACTCTGGGTGTGGATGGCCAGCGTTCTGGGATGCGTTCCCGGATGCTGTTGGTCAGAGGCTTGACCCCGGCCTGGGCATGATGAGGACTGAGATTGTATGCAACAACTGTGGAGGGCACCTGGGACACATTTTCAAGGGCGAGCGGTTTGGAAACCCCAAGGATGAGCGCCACTGCGTCAACGGCGTGAGCATCAACTTTTCGCCTGAGGAGTCCAAGTAGGTGTAGCTACGAAACGATAGAAATTGTTTGTATGCAAGCGAATAAAGCAGACTGAGACCTCGTATAGGACACAAAAATCAAGCCTTTGACGTGATGGTCTACGTGGGTGGTTATCCAACGGCGGAGTGTGAGCGCGCATGCTGTCCAATGTTGTGTGATGCCTCAACTGCGGCAAGCACACTTGTTGGGTGTAGCTTTGTAGTATTTTTTAACACAATGCATCTTCCTCCACCTTACACAGTACGATTCCATCGTTACTCAATCGCGACACTGCACATCTTAACAGTGACGCCACTATATACGGTGGCAACAAGCAACAAAGCGGCCTGCTTATCATGCCTCACCAATGACGGGTCCGGAAATGTCTTTTCACGGCGGCAGCGCGAAGACGTGCATTAGTACAGTTTCGCAGGCTTCGGAGTCATTCTTTTCGCCGGCCATAGTGTCGCGTGCCCACTCATTGTTCACTCGCGATATTCACAGAGAGTCCAGTCCAGCTTCATAGTGGGAGCTCAGCACGCTGATGAGCACAAATCCTGACCTCGAACCCAGCGTTGTTGCGTCCGGGAATAACCACGGCCAGCTGCCACGGCATCGCGAAACATCAAACGCCGACAGCACCAATGCCGACAGCACCAACGCCGACACCTTCAGCATTGACCGCTACTCCTCAGATGATGACAAGAGCGACGACGACCGCGGTCGTAGATTTTTGCATGCGAGAACATCTCCAGTACCGCGACAGCTCTCGATAGATACGAATGTCCGCCCTGGTGCAGCCCTTCCTCAGATCGATGACACCGAACAAGCAGAAGCCGCCAAAGAGAAGCCGATATCATGGCGGTCGCTTCCACGCAAGGACCAGCTGTTCGTTATTACCCTGGCACGGCTATCAGAGCCCTTAACTCAAACCTCGCTCGGATCCTACCTCTTCTACCAACTCCAGTCGTTCGACAAGACACTACCTGATGCTACCATTGCGTACCAGGCAGGTATCATCAATGCTGCATTTCCGTTTGCGCAGTTCCTCACTGCCATGCTTTGGGGTCGTGTCGCCGATTCTGAGCACGGTGGACGGAAGAGAGTCATTTATATAGGGCTGCTGGGGACCATGTGCAGTATCGTTGGCTTTGGCTTCTCCCAGAGCTTTCCAATGGCAGTCGCGTGTCGCTGCTTGGGCGGTATGCTGAATGGTAACATAGGGGTGATGAGAACCATGATCAGTGAGATCATCAAAGAGAAGAAGTACCAGAGCAGGGCGTTTCTGATACTGCCCATAACCTTCAACATCGGTGTCATTGTTGGACCCATCCTTGGTATGCGCTGGGAGCAGGTAGACATACAGAACATACTAACCCACTCATAGGCGGTCTTCTGGCGGACCCGATTGGGAGCTATCCCTCCTTGTTCGGACCTGGTTCGTTCATCGGCGGCAAAGACGGCGTATCCTGGATGAAGCGGTGGCCGTATGCTCTACCCAACATCATGAGCGCATGCTTCCTTCTATTCTCGGCATTAGCCGTGATCTTCTTCTTGGAGGAGACGAACGAGCTTTGCAAGGATAAGCCGGATCCTGGCCTGCGTGTCGGCAGGATGTTCCGCCGATACCTGTTCCGCCAAAATACCGCAACAGAAGATGGCTACTCTGTTGTTCCTGAGGATGACTACGATGCTTCTCACAGCCTCGAGCTTCAGCCAACGCCCACATCTGCCCACCCGGAAGTCTCCGCGTCAAGTGACAAGACCAGCAAGGTGCTCCGTCAAAGACTTCCCTTCCGCCGTATCTGGACACGGAACCTCATTCTCACTCTTCTCGCTCACGGCTTGATGGCGATGCATGTAGGTGGCTTCAACTCGCTCTGGTTTATCTACCTTTCCACAGCACGCTTTGATCCTGCGCATCCGCATCCTCCGGGATACAAGCCACATGGCTTCATTCATTTCACTGGTGGTTTAGCGCTACCCCCAGCACTTATAGGAGTCGCATTGGCTATTCTTGGGTTTATAGGTATTTTTCTACAGCTCTTTCTATATCCAAAGCTTTCACATCGACTCGGCACAGCAAAAAGCTATCGCATCTTCCTCGG
>JUDZ01008939.1:0-13401 GCA_000812845.1 Stagonosporopsis tanaceti | reverse complement strand
CCTAATTCTCCGGAAAAATAACCTTTGTAGTAGTAGAGGTCAACAGGATTCCCCTCTTCCCCCAGCGCGTTGTCTATGATCGAGAGAGCTTCCTCGAACTTCTCTGCCTTAGCCAGCTCTTTCGCTCGTTGGATGCTGTCCGAGATACTTACGCTTTGTTTGTTGAGAATCTTGATTACCTTATGCTGCTTCATCTCTACGGCATGCTGGAGGGAGGACTTTCCGTCACGATCCTTCAAATGCACGTCAGCCCCTGCTTCAACCAGAAGCTGAATGATATCGGAGTACAGCCGCCCCCCGTTTCCGAGAATGACCGCCTCCAGCAGTGCGGACCATCCCAGATGATTCACATGATTAACGGCAACGCCTGCTTCCAGGCAAATCTGAACGGTTCTTAAATATCCCTTTTCGCTGGATGGCAGCAGTGTTGTTCCCCCAAACCGGTTCACGCTGGTGATATCCGCTCCTCCGTGAATAGTCAGACGCAGGATTTCATAAAAGCCGTTAGCTCCTGCACATAGGTATGGGTTTAACATGGTAATGTCTCTCGCATTCACGTCGCTGCCGGCTTTGATTAGCTTTTTGGCAATGGAGACATGGTTTTTCTGGGTTGCAGCCATTAGAGCCGTCCGGCCCTGGCTGTCCTTGTGATGAACATCGGCACCACGCTCCAATAACTGCTCTACGGCAGCCAAGTCTCCTCGGTCGCATGCCAGAATGAGTTCGTCATTCATCGCTTCAGCATTCATCGAGTAACCTCCTCATTTTATGTTTTCAATCCTTGTTTAATGGACCTGCGTATCCCGCCTTACTCGGACTGCAATTGGTTTGCCGGATCGCGAAGATCGGAAAAATGCTTATAAACAAACAGTGCGGCAACCATCAGGTATGCGTATACGAATGGCATCAGTGCATCTTGGGCAAATCCCACCGTAGGCGCATGGATAATGCCGAATAGGGATAGGACGGCTGCGATGCCCGCGAACACGGCAGCCCGCAGCGGCTTGTTCAGGATGGCGAAGATGGCAATGGATCCCCAGATCAAACTGCTGAGCGGTGCGCCGTTCCCCAGATGATTCAATCCGTTATAATAAACGCCTTTGCTTAACAATAAATCGATGCCAACCTTGGAAGCCGTCGTCTCAGCGGCATTAAAGATGTTATTGGCAAGCGTTAAGGCCCAGTTGGCGATCCAAGGGAATAAGGTGATGAAGATAACAGGCACTTCATTCTTCGGCGTCTCCCGGACAACCTGATTGGCCGTGACCACGCCGACATACACCAGGATCGGTACAATCGCGACAACCGGAATGATGGACAGGAGCAGCGCTCCAATTCCAAAGAGCGAGATGATTAACATGGCAAAGCCGGATGCAATCGTATACCCCAAACCGGCGCCGATGGATTTCCAGCCGGCATGCCCGATATACACAGTAACCGGGAACGGATTGCCTGTGAATGCACCGATACTGGAAGCCACACCGTTCGTCAGCATGACGTTCCGGGTATTATAAGGATCTCCCGCTGCATGTGCACTCTCGATATTTTCCAAGTCAAAAATATAGTTGGCGAGACCCAAAGGAATGGCCGATGCCAGGTACGGCAGCGCATGAGGTATTCCTTGGAACAGGCTTGTAATGTGTACTTCTGGCGGATTAAAGCCCAGCGTGGACAACGCCGTGGTAATCGCTTCGGGATTTTGCAATCCGAATACCCAAGCCAGGACGGTACCGGCAATGAGCAGCAGAAAACCGGTCGGGATTTTTTTGAATATTGGAGATTTACCAAACCAGTTGATAAAGATGATGACCAGTACGATAAAAGCGACAATCGGTGTTTCGAATGATTGCAGCATCGGGTTCATGGCAAGCAGCAGCAATCCAAGGCCGGACAAACAGGACAAGAGAACGGTTCTTGGAATTACTTTTCTGAGCAAATCGCCCAAGAAGGAACCCACAACCAGGATCATGGCTTCGAAGAAGCACCATACCAGACCGATCTGGAGCGCAAACGTTGCATCATTGGTCTGCCTAAATACCGGAATCAGCACCAGAAAAGTAACGGTAAATATCGATGGGGCGCTCGGACCTGACGGCAGCGCGGTAATGTCACTGCGGCCCGTTTTCTTTGCCAGCCTATATCCAAACCAACCGTAAGCCATGCTTGCGATAAAGATAGCGAATCCGAAGGCAGGGACTACTCTTCCGTAGACCATATCTTCCGGAAAACCTACAACAAAAATCAAAAGTGAAATCATGGTCAGCAGATTGGTTAGATTATTGGCAAGCAAGCCGAAGAATGCAGCCCAATCTCCTTTTTTCCATAACATTTTCATTAGCACCTGATCCATATAAATGCCTCCTTAGATCATTACACTTATAGAACTAGCACTCCAGGTACCCTTCAGGCATTAACGCATGCCTGAAGGGCCACCATTCTATGACTGAATGCGCTGGCTAAGTGCTTGTAACGCCTGTTCAAAACAATCCACCGGAGGAAACGTGATACCCGCTCCAATCATTCCGATTCCCGGGTCTTTATGCGCGATGGCCGTGTTGATGACAGGCATGATGCCGGTTTGGGCCACTTTGCGAATATCAATGCCCGTTGGAATGCCGCTGAAGTTCAATAAAGGAATCGTGACGTTCGGATTTTCCGTGGTTGTAATCTCCTTCATCTTGACGGAATAATTCATGGCTTCATCCACGGTTCCGCCGACAAGCGCCACAATTGCCGGAGCGGTTGCCATCGCGAATCCGCCGATACCGTAGGTTTCCGTGATCGCGCTATCGCCGATATCAAGGCCTGAATCCTCCGGCTTATACCCTGCGAACATGGGTCCAACCACCTTTTGCGCCGGTCCGGTGAACCAGGTGTTGCCCGGCATGCCGCTGACGCGAATGCCGAATTCGACGCCATTACGGGCCATGGTGGTCACGATGGTGCTGTATTCAATCCCATGCGCCGCATCCAGCGCGCATTTACAGAGCGCCATCCAGGTCGGGCCGGAGAAGTAATCGCTGCTTGCCACAAAATCAAAGACCTCGATTTGCTGCTCGGTAGGGAAGTCCGTCCGCAGAATCAGCGGCGTTAACGCTTGGATTAACAGCGTTGTGCCGGCATTGTTGCGGTTGTGGCATTCATCTCCCATATGAAGCGCCTGCGACAGCATGAGGCGAAGGTCGATGCCGTTCTCAGAGAACTTCATGGCATCCCGGAGCATCGGGCCCAGCACGTCCCTCATCCAATTCAGGCGGGCGATGACCGTTTCGTCATTGGCGCCCATCCGCAGTATTTTGGACAGCTGCTCGCTCAAGTTCGTGTATGCGATATTCCCGTATGTCCGGTTCTCCACGATGTGCATGAACATCGAAGCTGAGGTTACCCCCGCCATCGAGCCTACGCAGTTATGCTCGTGGCATGGCGAGAACGTGATTTCACCCGATGCCGCAAGTTCCGCCGCTTCATCCAGATTGCTGGCTAAGCCTTCGAAGACCAGTGCGCCCGTAACCGCGCCCTTCATCGGACCGCTCATTCGCTCCCACGTAATAGGCGGGCCTGCGTGCAGGATCGTCTTCTTGGTCATGCCCGGCACGACATTGATCGCCTGATCGAAACCGATCAATACCGGCTGGGAGTTGATGATCCGCTCCACGGCCAGCTTGTTCGCCGCTTCGATTTTCTCCTGAATGTCCGGCTGATCCAGCTTGTCAAGCAGTGCGATCACTTCAGGCTTGCCTCCGCCCGGCGGTTTCCATTCGAGATGGGAGACCTTCCCTTTTTGCTTCAAAATATCGTCTTTAAACATTTCCAGACCCACATTGATTACATGAAGCTCGCTGTTAAATAACTCGTTGATTCTACTCATGTCATACTCCTTTCTCGACGAAGCCTCTGGCAAGAAGCCCTGTATTCGTACTGCTGCTGGCATAAGTAACTCCCGCAGATACTAGTTTATTTAACTGCTCTTCTACAGACGGTGTATCGAGATCCGTTCCCAGTACATAGCCGATAATCTCCAGATGTCTTCCTTCTTGTTCAGCGGCCTGCTTGGCTTCCACGATTGCCGGGAGCATGACCCCGACCGGATCCTCGTGCGCTCCGTATCCAAGTACGAAGTCCATCACGATAACGCCAACCGACGGATCTTTAGCTTCCTGCTTGAATCTGGCAATCCGGGAAGAAGGATCGATCATCGGATGAGGCTTGCCGTTGGTGAACTCGTCATCTCCGAAATCGATAAACGTGTGGCCCTGACTGACGTGAATATCCTGCAGCCGGTACTTCGGATCCTTCGGAATATTGCTATACACATCCTCGTATTGCTCCATCGCCAGGTACATGGCTTCGTCGCACAGCGTCCCGCCGCAGAACAATCCACGGATGTATTTTTGCTCCGGCGTCAGCTTGGCCTTAATCTCCTCAATGAGGGGCAGATTCAGCGGATGCTTATCGATAGTGCTCTCGTCGACGCCCGAGAGGATAACGGCTTTTAACGCCGCTTCTTTCGTCGTTTTGGCGAAATGACCGCCAGCGTTTACCACTGCTTCTTCCGTTCCGCCGATAAAGCACACCACGACAGGTTTGCTCATGTTCTTGATCTCGGCGAGCACCTTCTCCTCCACGCTCTTGGCTGGCGGCTTCGAAACCAGGACAATAACCTTGGTCGCTTCGTCTGCATTCAGGGCTCTCATGCCGTCCAGCATCATAATGCCGCCAACGCGTTCGCTTAAATCGCGTCCCCCCGTGCCGATCAGTTGGGAGATCCCGCCGCCAAAATCATGAACCCGAACGCTGACCTCCTGGCTTCCCGTTCCGGATGCGCCTACGATCCCGATGCTTCCCGGACGCACTTGATTGGCAAAGCACAACCCCACGCCTCCGATGATGGCCGTACCGCAGTCCGGTCCCATCATGAGCAGACCGCGCTCATGCGCCATGTTCTTGAGCTCGATCTCCTCTTCCACGCTGACATTATCGCTGAACAGCATGACGTGGAGATCATTCTCCAATGCCTTTCTGGCTTCTCTGGCTGCGAACAGTCCGTTTACAGAAATGACGGCCAGCTTGGCCGAAGGAAAATTTCTCGCGGCCGAGTCAATTGTCGGGAACGTGAGCTCACTGTTTCCTGCCTCGCTTCCCTTGCTGTTAAATAGGGCTTCGACGCCTTCGTAAGCGCTTTCCACGAACTCCTCAGAGACCACTTTAATGACGATCATCAGATCACTTCCCTTGGCTTCCTCGAGCTCCGGGGTCATGAGACCGACATTGGCCAGTACTTCCTTGTTCATCTGCGTTCCCATTGCGATAAATGCCTGATCCACGCCATCTAATTGATTCGCTTTGGTTGACAGTGACATCAGTGAGACGGAATCAAAGTACGTATTCTTTTTAATCACAACTTTAGTCGACATGCTTTACCTCCCATTTCTTTCTATGCTTAGCTTCAAGCCATTCACCAGCCCCAGCGCGATATCCGTTCCTGATGTAGAACCGATATCGAGGACCCTGGATAAGCTGGATATTACTTCAGTCTTACTGCCATGGATCATATAGTGCATGAAATCTCCTATGGATTCCCTTACCTGGCCACTTGCGGCTTTCTTTAAAGCCATATAGCTAATCGGATTGCTCCTATCAGCCGATGCTGCCACAACCTGCTCGCACACATGGCGGATCTTGAACAGCGGACCATTCGTTAGATTCATAACGGTAAACAAACCTACCAAAAAATCGTCGCCCGACGGAGTCAGGCCCGGACCCAAGCCCATTAGTTGAATTGCATAATGAGATGCAAGGCTGGCTTCACCCTTGGATAGTGCATGGAGAAGTCCATTGGAGCGCTCCGTCAGCAATCTCTCCATTTCCTGATCAAAAGGATTTGCGGTCTCTGCTGATCGCTTCATCCCGCCGGCCTTGCCATGAGCTTCAATCCATAACTGTGCTGCAGCTACATGGTTTCTTAAGATTTCTTCGTCTTCTGGATAGGATGGAAGCTTGCTCCGCCATACATGGACTTGCTGAAGCGTAACGGCTGCATTCTTCCCTACGTATAACCGCTCTCCCTCCGCATAGACCTGATCTCCAATCGCCAGCCCCTGTTTCGAAAAGCTGTCGATGTCCGTGATCAGCGTATTCGGAGCATTGTCCACACTGTCAGTGGCAATCGTATATAATTCACCGTTCGGACACTTCAGGTTCACCGTTCGATCAAAGATGCTGTGTACCGTCCCATGAAATTTCAAGCTTCTTATTTGTTGAAGGAACCCCGCATCGCAAGAGATGGATGCGCTTACAACACAAGCGGCTTCAGTACTGGTTTTCTTCTCGCAGCTTCCCGTTATATCGCCTCCTTAGCTTACAAATGGACAAGTGCTGTCTTTTGTCAGGCTATCCCTTTGAATGTTTCATTCACCTTGGATCGGCCATGCCTTAGTTGTGGATAAATGACCTTAGATGCTATACTGAATTCAAAATTAGCCAATATATAAACGTCGAACATATAACAGGTGAATGACTTTCCACTGTCAAAAGGATATTTTGTGAATTATATCACAGTTGAAGTTACGAACCGCTCCTGACACCCTTATTGTAATCCAGGGCTACACTCCGGTCATTGTACAGCGAAACTAAAAACATCGCATATTCGCTGTGCACATTGCACAATGAGAACAAAAACAAAGGTGTGTGTTAAGAATGCTAACCATCAGGGACATCCTTCAGATCAAAGCGATCGAAGGCATTAAACTCGTTGCAGGTTCGGCAGGAATTGATCACCAAATATCCATTGTAAATATTATTGAAAATCCGGATGTATTCGATTGGCTGGCTTCGAATGAGCTGCTCTTATCCACCGGATATATTTTTAAAGATAGCGAGGAGCTGCAGAATCGGGTTATTCATGAATTGGCCGCGAACAATTGCGCGGGACTGTGTATCAAAATGAAACGCTATTTTGACCGAATTCCGCAAAACATGATGGATCTGGCGAACAAGTATGGGCTTCCGCTGCTGGAGCTCCCTTTTGAATACACGCTGTCCAAGGTGATCGCGATCATTAATGAGAAGACCAATGCCGATTATGACGCGCTGAATCGCAGATCGCTCGACCTGCATAATACGCTGTTCAAAATTCCGCTGGAAGGGGGCGGCATCGAACAAATTTCGGCGGAGCTAGCCGACATCGTCCATAATCCGATCCTGATTCTTGATCGGGATTGGAATTTGCTCTGCTATACAGATCATCCGGATAATAAGTCGCCGCTGCATGAGTTCTTGTCGCTCCAGAAGAACAGGCCCATCTTCCCATCCGAGTTTACCGAGGCGATCCCGACATACGTAAGCGAAATCAAGAAATCGATCCAGCGCGACTACGATCACAAGCATCAAACCTTCAAATGCCGCATCATGCCGATCTCGGTGTCCAGCCATGTGTACGGATACATCGTCATCTTCCAAACCGTTCGCAAGCTGACCGAAGTCGATAATTTGGCGTTAGAGCACGGCTCTACCATTCTGGCCCTCGATCGCATGAAGGCGAAAGAGCTGGAGGAAGTCAAGCTCAAAATCCGGAATGACTTCTTTGACGACTTGCTGTCCGGCAACATCACCTCGACCGAGACGCTGCACTCGCAGTCGGATCTACATGGGCTGAATATCAACTATACCTATTACTGCATGGTCGTTCATATCGAACCGACCCTTCTGGAAAGCTACAAGGATATCGTGTACCGAAAATACGAGCTGGAACATATGGTGAAGAAATGCGTTAACCTGATCCACGGCTTGTCCAGTAAAACGAACGGGGAGCTTACGTGTTACTACCGAAGCCAGCAGATCATCATATTAGTCGGGAAGAATGAGAATAAACCGCCGGTTACCGTC
Source organism: Stagonosporopsis tanaceti (assembly GCA_000812845.1). Classification (NCBI taxonomy): domain Eukaryota; kingdom Fungi; phylum Ascomycota; class Dothideomycetes; order Pleosporales; family Didymellaceae; genus Stagonosporopsis; species Stagonosporopsis tanaceti. The sequence continues at coordinate 5,517 of JUDZ01008939.1, read as the reverse complement.
AACGAAACGAAAGCTTTCGCCCATGAGCTGGTCGAGCTATTGACCAGAGAAATGAAGAAAACCCAGTTTCTTATCGGTATTGGCAGCCAGTATAAAACATTCTCTTCCCTGCATCGAAGCTTCTTCGAAGCCCAGGAAGCCATGCGATTGATGCAGCGATTCAAAGACATTCGGATCATCTCCCATTTCGAAGATTATGCCGTCTATCATTTTCTCGATTCCAATATCAAGCCTGCCGAGATGGAAGAGTTCTTCCACAACACGCTTGGCGTCATCCATCACCATGATCAAACATTCAACACCAGCTTTATCTCTACGCTGGAATATTATTTCATGCACAATCAGAATGTGACGGAAGCCGCCAAGGCGATGTTCATCCACCGCAACACCTTTATCTATCGCGTCGACAAAATCAAAGAACTCCTGAATTCCAACTTAAAAAACGCGGACGAGCTATTCCAGATTCAATTGGCGCTCAATCTCTATCGGCTGCTGAATAAAGGATAGCCCACGGCAAAAAGACGTGATTGGAACGATCGCCGGGGGAGCGGTCAGTTGAGTGCTTACGGAGGTGTTGGGAGTGTTATATAATGAGCTGCTTAAGTCGGCAATATTATTTGCTCGTTAGCTTCTCGTATTTTTTAGCTGCCATCTTGCCCGGATAAGAGTCTTCCCTGGCTTCATAGTAAATGATGATTTCTTCACCAACTGTAAATTTTGAGGAATCAATCTTACTTACCCATGCGACTTCCCTATATTCGCCAGATTTGATCACTTCTTGTGTATCTTTATTTAAATCCCCCTCTGTTAATTCGGCTATGAGTAGTATTCTGTTATTTTGGGTATCGACTTCCTTTACGACTCCTTGCATCTGTTGGTAATCGGATTCGACAATATTACAAGCACTCAATATAAATAGGAGACAGTATGTTACTAACACCCATTTTGTTTTCTTCATTGGTTTGCTCCCTGAATTTCAGATAGTTGACGGACTCTAGGAAAATGCCAATAACTCGGGCTAAAAAAATAATATTCATAACGAAACCTTCGTTCTATGCTAATGTAAAGTGCGCTTGCGGCAGTGAACAGATTAAAGAAAGCCTTGAAAGGCATATGCCTTTCAAGGTCTCGAACCTATATCTTTTCAACTGAAATTGAATTACAGACTATCTCAGCATTAAGAGGGGGCATTAGAATTTTACAGTTCAACAATCGATGGCCTTCACATTGAACTTCTGTAACTTCGATATCTTGTAGAAAATAAGGAATTTGTGGTCTGGCCAACTCTCTTAATGGTTTAGTCCTATCATCTACACTTGTAAGAAAGGAAAATTTAGAACATCCCGTAAAGGACAATTTGACGTTAAACTCAGTGTCCTCAAAAACAAGTGTTAATTCGTCACCAAAAAAACTCGAATCAAATTTTAATACTCTAGCATCCCAATAGTGCATTGCTTCAATCTCGCTCAGGATTTTTTCTACTTTCACTGTATCACCTCATTTTTTATATGGAATATGAGCATCAGGACTTTTTCTGTCAACCACATTTAGATTCACATCGATTGGGTTACCACTTTCATCAAACAAATGAACATGGTCATATTTGGTGACCTTATCGGGTGGGTCGATCCTCATGCGAATGTTTCCATTTACATCTCTAATATGAACAAAACCGTTATTATCAGTATACTCCCAATTGTTTGGCAAGCTATCCAAGATTTCCTGCTTGGACATATTAGGAATGCTATCAGCATTAATGTTTCCTGCGAAGTTGCCGACAGAATTACCCTTCCCCCCATCTCCACCCGAATCATGTTTCAGGTGCGGGTGATTCTTCACCCCGATCCGGCGCGTGGCTAAGCCAGCGATGGTCATGGCTGCTTGCTGTCCGGCAAAATTGAACGCTCCGCCTGACGCCTCGACGTCTGCGGCGAATTTCTCCTGGGTATCGGCATCAAAGATCATTTTGCCTCCCCAAACCGCCGTGTCGATAATCTCTTCCGCCGTCCCGATGGTAGCATTATAGGCCATGTCCTTTGCAGTGCCAAGCGGGTCTTCAACCAAGGATGTCGCCGTATCCTTCACGGAATTTGCCACGGACTTCGCCCCGGTCTGCAGCCCCTGCCAGAAGTCCCCCGCATGGTCCCAGAACGTTTTGGACTCGTTAGCGGCGCTCGCTGCAGCTGCCGCAATCATGAGATCTTCATGCATATCGGCTGAGATAAACCGAAAGGCAATCGTCTTCAACTCCTGGCCGATGATCCTGAGATGTTCAATCGTTTTATTCATTTCGCCATGGGCGTGCTGAAAATCTTCGAAAAACCGCGAACGGGTCGTTCCTTCCCACGATGACATCATATACGTAATCTGCTGGTCCAGCCGATTCTTGGTTGTTTCCAATTCTTCCGCTGCTCTGGCGGCTTCCTCCGATACCCGAATCAGCACCTCGGGCGGGACAAGTATTCTAGGCATTTGCATCCTCTCCAACGTTTCATTGGACCTTATTGTATCCGTCTTCCAGGATACGGAAAAGGTTCCAGAGTCCTTCATATCAAAAGGCGTTGGAGTATGCATTTTGGAAGAATCGGGCCTTTCATGCTCCAATATGGTACAGAAGCCCCAATCAGCGAAATACCTCTAGTTTAGATAGCCTCAGCTTTAACAGTTTCGTGCATCCCTTAGTAAAATAGCTCACAAAAAACGCACCTCCTATAGAGATACGTTTTTCGCTGGTGATCCTATGCAGGAGCCCGCATAAATGGCCTATTGGAACCTATAACTTAATTACGCCTTTACTGGTGATGCTCAAAACCCTGACCTCATCAATTCGCTTAGTACAAAAGCCAGATGTTTTTCGGCCAAACGCATATGGCGGTAAAAGGTGGCTCTGCTCATATGGAAGGATGCTGCGAGCTGGTTTTTGTTCCTGTCCTTACGCAGATAACTTGCGATTAGAATTTCCTTCTCCAATAGCGTCAAAGGTTCCCTCGAACGTGGTTCGGCCAGAATCTCTTGGATTATGGTTCTCACCTGCGCCCCGCTCCAACCCAACCGCCGCTTGACAGGGAGTTCCTCCAGCTTGTCCGGGTCGAACAGTCCATCCAGTATTTGCTTCATTTCGCTTCTATCAATGGCCGGAGGAACCTCATCTTCCCGTTGATATGTCGGTTGACCTGCTGCTATCTCCGTTTGCCGGATGATTCGCTGAATCCACTGATCAAAGGTTGTTTGCCTAAAATCAAGCTCCCATGTCGTCATTTCGATGCCCGCAAATCCCGTCGCTTTCCCGCACGCTTTGAATCCCAGAATCGACAACAAAGAATTCAACTGCGGATCCCCCGCCGCCAAAATTCCCCGCAGGCCGCCAGTCATATGAACCAGCCATTGCTGCATCAGCAAGGCGCCCAGCTCTTCGGGACGATACAAGGACTGTTCGGAGTTTACCGCGGATAACAGCACGAATATCGCATCGGCTGCCTCCGGAGGAAGCCGATGCAGCAAAGAAGCTTCCTCCCCCAACATTCCCCTGCACCCAGGCGCGTATCGTTCCAGCAATGGCAAACTCAAGGCATGCAGCCATACGCCTGCGCAAAACGCCAGCGGCATCCCTTTTTCGTCCCGCACGATAAAAATTCCTTCAGGAAAATGAGCTGAAATCTCCTCCAACAAAACCGGGCAATCGGCAGGTTCAACCAGTTCGGACTGCCAGTCAGAACCCTGAATTGACGCCTTCAAAAAGCGCTGCAAATACGGCAGATCCTCTTGCCGGAACGGCTTCTGCTCGCCGGGTTTCAGGCTTGATGAGAAATTGGCATAAGCATGGGTCGAAGGCAGAAATTCGCGGTACAGTTCCAAGATATGGGCGCTTATACGCATCTGCATCCGTTGATCGACCGAATGGAATCGTTCCGACAGCAGGACGAACGCCTGATGGCGAACCGCTTCGAATTGTTCGGGATTTCTGCGCGCGAAATCATCCCGCAACATTCGAGCGACGACCTGGTGCAGCGATATTCCATCCACCGTATCCCGTACAAACGAAAGTCCCCTCAGATGGTAATAATCCGCCCCTTCCAAGGGTGCGTCCAACAACCGGTTCAACAGGTTCTCGTCAGCTACAGGCAGAAGCGACAAAATCGTCAACGCACGGTACACGCCAGGAGAAGCCGATTCCCGCAAAAATTCGGCGCTCAAAACAGCCGGCACTTCTCGCCATACGTTCCTCTCTTCCGCAGGTTCGGAAAGCAGCATATCCACGGTCAAGGCAAGCGACAACGGATGGCCTTCCGTCTTCTCGGCAATAGCCCTTTGCCATTCCGAAGACAAGCCGCTGCCGCCTAAATAATCGTAGACCTCTTCTCTCGTAAACAGCCGCAAAGGGAACCTTCGCAATTGGGACTTCCATTCCGGATTCGTCTGCCACTTGAGCGGCAGTCCATTACGTGAGGCACAGACGATCAACACGCGGGCAGACTTCAGCCCGGGAAGAAATCTGGAGAACAACCAGCCTTCCAGCTGCGCGATCTCCTCACAATTGTCTATGAACAACACGGTACGCTGAAGCTGAAGCTCGTTAACGATATAAGGCAGCAGGGCCAATTCCGGATCCCTGGTTCTTCCATATTCTGTTGCAAGACTCATCTCCAGACTCGCCAGAAAAGCGCCCGACGTCGCTAAACTGCCTTGCCCGTCCAGCCAAAGGGAACGTACCGAGGACTGCCTTGCCATGCGGTCCATTTGAAGCAGCAGCGTTGTTTTGCCCACGCCCCCAATCCCTGATATTGAAAAAATGAATGGCTCTGCATTGGAATCCTCCAACCAATCTGTAAAACTCTCCATTTCCCGTTCCAAACCGATGATGCGATGTCTTAAAATCTTCTCCATCCGTTACATCCTCACTTCATCCGCTTCTCGCCCATTGAATCTTATAACTAATAAACCTGCTATTTTTTTATACTATACTATGTTTCGAGTCTACGAATAGGCTCAAAAACGGAATAAGCGCTAAAAAAACGCGCACATTCTTGGTTGGAATGTGCGCGTCAGCTATTTAACTGCAATTAGTTCATGAAATTCAAGTAGAGCAGCATTCGGTTTAAGAGAACGGTGCTTTGGGCGCGCGTGGCAAACGACTGCGGTGCGAACGCAGCATTCCCAACGCCTTCGATCATGCCCGCAGCCAGCAGCTCGGCAACCGGTCCCTTAGCCCACTCGGATACCTGGGCATGATCCGCGAAGCGTTCCAACGCGGAGACATCCTGCGACGGAAGCTCGCCAGCATATTGGACGGCTCTGCCCAGCATAACCGCCACCTGCTCTCTCGTAACCCCAGCGTCCGGTCGGAACGAACCGTCGGCGTAGCCTTCAATCAAGCCGGCAGCGGATGCGGCTCCAACCGTACCGGCATACCAAACTTCTTTTGGCCACACGTCCGAATAGGCAGAAAGCTGCGGCTTCTCGGCGAGTCCGAGCGCACGCACCAGCATCGCGACAAACTCGGCGCGGGTCACCGTACGG
>JUDZ01008938.1:0-13388 GCA_000812845.1 Stagonosporopsis tanaceti | reverse complement strand
CCCCCCCCCCCCTCCTATCTCTCTCTTATACACACACATACGCACGCACACATACATATATACACATGTACACACATACGTGCACACACACGCACACATATGTGCACAGACACACACGCACATATACAAGCATGTACACACGCACACATACACGCATACACACACGCACGCACATACACGCATACACAAACGCACACACATACACACATATACACGTATACACACACGTACATACATACATACATATACACGTATACACACGTATATACACTCTCCCTCCCCCTTCCCTCCCTCTAACCACCCCCAACAACCCACAACGAAGCACCTCAACGCCAAACCAGCACAGCGCGAGGGAGCACAACAACGCCCGAAAGAAAGATATGTAGTACAGCACCTTAGGAGTAAGGATCTCGCAAGACACGCAGACCCGGGGGACGCCACGCCGGTATGGGGCGGTGCTGGTGCCAGGCGCAGAGCAGGGAAAGCTGGAGACTGGAGACTGGAGATTGCGGGTGGTGGGTTGAGTTGGATGGGATGGGATGGGATTAGTCTGGGCTTGTGGGTGAGAGGTGATGGTAGAAGTAGTCAGCAAAAAAAGGAGAAAAGAGAGAAGAGGGGGGTCACTGTTTGTGTTGAAGAACAGGGGAGCGAGAATGAGGACAGCCAAGAGGGGTTTGCTACGGGTTCGATTTGAGGAGACTGTGCGGTCACTGGGCCTGGGCCGGCAACGCGTGTCCATCAAGGGGGTTGTTTGTCTTCATGTTGATGGAACTAGTTCGTGGTTTGAGTCTTCTACATACCAGGCTAATTCCTCGTAAATCCCTTCCACGTGGTGAACAAAAAGCCTCTAAACCTCACCCGTCCCGCACCGTCACGCTCTCAACTGCACTCGCTACCTTGTCCACAATCCCGTTGGCAGTCCCGTTCGCACCCCCGTTCTGCTTCTGCTCCCGCTTCTCCAGCCCCTTCCGCACCCCCGGCAAGATGTACCGTCCGTAGTCAATCGCGTCGTTGAGGTTGTCGTACCCGCGGATAGAAATCAACTCGCACCCGAGGTCGACATAGTCGAGGATCGAGTCAATGACTGTCTGGTAACTGCCGACCAGCGCCGTCGACGCCCCGCGCGCGTTGGTCGCCGTCACAGTTGGGTACCACAGCGCGCGGTCCTGCACCTCGCCCTTGGCCGCAATGTCGAGCAGGCGCTGGGAGCCTACGTTCTGGGGCGCGGGGGCGTTGGCGGGGACCTTGCCCAGCCCGGCGTCGCGGTGCGTCTGCAGCGCATCGAGGGTGCGGTGGGCCTTTTGCCAGGCCAGCTCCTCCGTCTCCGCGACAATGGGCCGGAACGTGACCCAGATGCGTGGCCGGTCGGTCCTGCCAGCCTTCTCGGCCTCGGCGTAGATGCGATCGATCTGCTGCTTCGTCTCCTTGAGCGGCTCGCCCCACAGCCCGAAGATGTCCGCCAGGCTGCCGCCAACGCGGTATGCCTCGTCGCTGCTCCCGCCCACGGAGATGGGGATGCTGTGCCCGTTGACGGGCCGCACGCGGTTGCTGAAGTTCTTGAACTGGTAGTACTTGCCCTCCCAGTCGAAGGGGTCGGGGGATGCCCACGCCCGCTTGAGGATCTTGATGTACTCCTCCAGGCGGCCGTAGCGCTCATCTTTGGCGAGGAAGTCACCTTCGCGCGCTTGCTCGACGTCGCTACCGCCGGCGATGAAGTGGACGACTGCACGGCCTTTGGAGAGTTGGTCCAGTGTTGCGAGCGACTTGGCAGCTACGGTCGGGTAGACGGTGTTAGGGCGCAGCGCGATGATGACCTTGAGGTTCTTGGTGTGGGATGCAATGGTGGCGCCTGTGGTGAAGGGGTCGAAGTATGAGGAGTCATATGGCTGGAGTGTGTAGTTGAAGCCATAGTCATCGAGGTTCTGGGAGTATCTCTTGAGGTAGTCCGGATCTATGGGAGCGCCGGGGATGGGCTCCAGTTCTGTGGAAGCATTGGGGAATGCTAGAGAGATGAATTCGGTAGGCATGTTTGTGGTGGTTATCTGTAAAGCTCCAAAGCTTGTGTATTCCAGATATATATTATCATGGCTTCCAACGTTGCTTCTTTATAACGTTCATATTGTAAGGTGGAGATGTCGACAACTGCATGCTCAAGCACGTCAACCCGCAGTGGGCCTACCGAGCACGCATGCGACCGATGTCGCTCCAATCAGCTCGCAACATGCTGACGAATTGAAGTCTGTACCCCTCCAAAGGGAAGATAGTACCGCGGTGGTCGGTGTCTCAGGTCATGTTATCTGAGGGGTATTGAGAGTGCTTGATGAAGGCCGGTGGGTCGCCGGTACGGCGTTCAACTAGCGCGAAATTCTTGCACTTCGCACAGCAGAACGACAGCTCTGTATGCAATTCGAAGGAGACCTATGCAAAGTGCACATGGTACGCAATCTTGCAATTCCTGCAGATCAGTCAGGTACGATTCTTGAACATTCAAAGGTAAGTCCAGAAGGCACAAAGTAACCACGTAACGTTGAAATCGAGAATTCATAGACTCGTGGTATCTAGAGAAATGGCATCATCATGCCTTGTTCATTCGAAGTTCTGCGTTTGTGCAGACCAGATACATGACTAAACACCTTTTGTGACCTGACCAATGCACCGAAGAATCCCCAAACATCACCCTTACTTCCTGAGGAGACGCTGGTAGAAAGCGAGCTCCTCACCCTCAAGGACGTAACCGTCGCAGCGGCCGGACTGACCGGGGCGCGAGGAGACAACAGCGTACAGACGACCGGCCTCGAACTGCTTCTCGACGGCAGAGTCGACCTTGCCGGAGGCGGAGAGACGCTCAGACTGCTTCTTGGAGACAGCGTTGGACTTCTTGATGTCCTCGGCCTTCTCACCAGACTTGGCCTGCCTCCTGCGGCCGAGGGAAGAGCCGTAGTGGGCCTCGTACCACTGCCTGAAGGGAGCGGCATCGATCTGGACAACGGCGGAGCGGGTCAGGGTGTTGGTACGGACGAGCTCGTTGTTGGAGGGGTGGTAGACGACACCGATGACACGGGTCTTCTTGGCGATACCCTCAGAACCCCAGGAGAAGTTGCCGGCGTCGAGACGGAGAGCACGGAACTTGCGGTTGCCGCCGCGGGTGCGGACGAGGTGGACACGCTTGGAGCCAATACGGGTGTTGGCAGGCTGGCGGCCCTTCTCGAAAGCCCTGAAGCCATGTTAGAAACATGACTTGAGATGCGATCGGGTTATGCAAGAAGCTTGCTTACCTCTTCTTGCGGTAGTATGCGCGCTTCGCACCGGAAGCGGAGCGCTTGTGGCGAGAGTCGCGAGAGATACTGTGATGCGTTAGCCATTGTGGTGGACGAGACAAGGTGCGTGCATAGATACCCCATATTTGCAGATTACAGAAGACTGCTGTTCACGATTTGTTAGCCTCTTTCTTTCTGATGACAAGTGTGCCAGTGCCGCCGCCATTGCCTCGAAACCATCAATGCGACCCTTCTCCTCTCCTTGTCCACTCGCGGAACGTATGAAGCCGTGACGATTGCTGGCATCGCGTGCGCCGGTACGTTGCTGAGCGGCGTGAGGACGAGAAGTGGGCTCGCAGCTTGGTTTCGATATCGCAATGATGGCGGGCTCTGGTATTTCGTCGAACGCGGTGGTGTGAAGCGTACCTTTGGGGTCGTCTGTGGGTTAGTCGGCTTGTCGAGGTCGGTTTCCTGGGACAAGTTGGACAAAAGGTTGGAAAATGTGCAGTGTGGGTTGGACGGGTCTAAGCCTAACGTGGTGTAGGCGCTCGGCAAATTCGAGCTGTGTGGTGGCCCGTGCATGACTCGCTACTTCTTCGTCGAGTCAGGACGACCTCCAGAACACTGACAGTAACATCGGGACTACTACAGTACTCTGATAGGCATGCGCTCAACAACCACTTCCAAATGGGACCCATTGAAACCAGGAAGGTCTCCCGAGATATCATAGTCAGACTATAGAAGCTCTCCGTGAACACAACGCTCTATCTGCAACTATGCAGTAGACAAAGCAAACAGCATTCCTGCCTCAGTGGTGCCCGCAATGATACACGACATCTGGGTGAGGTCAACATCGAGTACTAAAGACTGCGACTTCTACGTAACTTGTGCCTTAGGCCCCCCGTCGTACGAGCCAACTTTGGCCCCCGCGCGTCAGTGGTCAATTTTCTACTTCGTAAGGTCACACCAGTACGAGGGCCAAGTCTTGTCCAATATCAAACCATGTACTCCTTCCCAGGCCGAAGCTTGGCTCACTTACTCATGTTCTCTAATGTGTCCCAAGTGGACCCTTGATGCATGACCCTGCAGTAACAAGGTGAAAATAGATCTTCTTCTTGTAGCTCATACGCTCGTTGAGAATGCTGTAGCATCCGAGGGAACCGTTTCCTGCATGTTGTCCAAAGTCACGGAGACGCTGATGCAAAAGCTTACGAAGTGATATCGACCTAGGAATGTATTAAAGGTCATGTAGGCCATCGCTGTTCGATACCGTTCAATTCACCACATCATCGGTATCTTCCAGATCCAATTCCCAACCTCCAAACCGCAACCTTCAACATGCGTCTCTACGCCTCCATCCTTGCCAGCACCGCAATCTTCGGTTGCTTCTCCTCAGCCTCCCCAGTGGAGGTACGTCAGGAAGCCTTGAAGCCTTTCGAGGTCACTGCAGTCAGTTCATACAGCCCCTCTGGCAGGCCTGGATCAGATCCGTGTACGCAGCCATCTAGTTCAACCCCCGACACCGTCACTCACGATAACATGCAGGGCGTCGCATTCAGGCAAATGTCACTGATCCTAACTCGTACTTCTATTCTGGCAATGGTCGCGAGCTGACCGTCCCCGGAGGTGGCCAGGGCATCAATTGCGTAGCGCGCTGGTATACAGGCGAATCCCCAGTAGGCCGCACTTGGCCCTGCGATACCGCCGAGTACGGCCATTGGGCATTGCAGGTGCTGTCTTCTGCTCCGTCGGATCTCAAGCTGAGGTTCATTCACGCTGTTGAGCCTGGTCTGTCCTGGCCGAACACGCGATATGAAGCCGAAGCGTCGTTCTCGTATGGCGAGGGGGGTTTGATTGGCAGGTGCTTGTCGAGTGGCTCTTGCACATATGTGTTGGGCGCGGACTGTACGTTTCTCTCTCCCGAAGCTTGAAGTTCTAGTGAATGCTGATGGTCCTATGATAGACAAGCCTGTCCTGGCCCCTGCGGTGAAGACGCTTTGAGGTATTGACCAAGCACGGACTATGGCTCTTTCGTCGCTTGACTAGTTGCAAGGATCTTTCTACAATTGCAGTAGGGTATTTTATGGCCTTCCCTACATACAATAGACCACAACGGAGATTATACCACTTCCACATAACGTGCAATTCCGTGTGGAAGAAAGCCTCCCGGTCGTGGATCATACGAAACCCTCTCAAAAGATGTCGGGGATTCGTTCCGGCAGACTATTTTTGATTCGTCACTGACGATGTCAAGTGATGTAGAAGACGCTTGGAAACCCCAATGTCCCTGTTATTGTGATTGTAACACATAACATTACTATGCCAGGTCCGGTGCAACATGTCAGCATATTGTGGGACCTTGCTCGAATACGAGGCGAGGTACCGAAGTGCTCGTTCGACAACCTGACATCAACCCATCGACCTTCCGAATCGAGCATCCGCAACATCCATGCCTGCGCATCCAGACTTTCAACGTCCGCAGGTATTGGTACTCTGCAATAAATTGTCATTCTCCGTAATATCCTGCAAAGTCTTCCGTCGTGGACCACAAATATCAGGCACCCGGCAGCCAATAGTCGCTACTTCTAATTTCGTCTCACCTCTTAACTTGCGACTTCGTTCATATGGGCATACTGTGTTGTGAGCCCGCCAAAATCTGTGAATTACACGTCAAATCGACGAGCAAATAGCAAGGCTAGATTCATGTTTTTCAAGCTCGCACCGAGTGGCCACAAGGTCTGCTAAGAAGTGACAAGAAACAAGGGTGCTTGGGTAGCTGAATGGTCATGCATAAGATCATGTAGATCCTTGAATGCAGTGCGCGGAGGTTTGTATCCGGTTTGCTCAATTGGCAGATTATGTGGAGCAAAACGTCGAGCTGACATGTCACGGTATTCAGCAAGATGGTCTTGATGTCGATCTCTATACGAGCCTGACAGCTATAAAGGTGGATTTCCAGCATCGAACAAGAGTCATAACGCCGATTTAATAAGCCACACTTGACTTGAGCATTCAACGCCATCGAAAGCACACTTTCAGCCTCCACGATGCGTTTCACCTTCTCGACACTCGTCGCGAGCCTCGCGCTCACCTCAGCAACAGCATCAGCTGCGCCTCTAGAGACCCGCCAAGACGCCTTGAAGCCCTTCGAAGTCACCGCCATGGTACACAACCGTCCTTCAGGGTATCCCGGCAGGTACCCTTGTACGATCACTGCTCCACTCCGAACCTTCAGCCAACTGACGCAGCGCAGGGACAAGAATCCGAGCCAACGTCACCGATCCCAACAGCTACACCTTCAACTGGGACGGCAGTGTTGGAACAGCGCCAGCAAACAGCCAAGGCCTCAACTGCCACGCAGAATGGTTCCCTGGCGAGTATATTGAAGGCCGCTCCTTCCCCTGCGACCCCACAGAGAAGGGCTATTGGATTATGCAGCCCTACGCAGGTGAGGCGGGCGAGTTCTCGGTCTCAGATTTCAAGCTCAAATTTATTCACGTTGTGGAGCCGGGGCTGCGGGTTGCGCCGTTCAGGGCGAGGGTCGAGGGCGAGGTGGCATTTAGGGGCGGTCCTAATGAGACGACGTCGTCTGGGTGCTTTTCTGCTGGGGATTGTAATGCGGTGTTGAGGCCGGAAGGTAAGTCCTATTGTGTGAGAGATGAATCGTGGGCGGTTTATGCTGATTACTTGCAGTTGTGCCGTTATTGGTCCCTGTGGCTATGAGGCAGTAAGCCCACAGCGGATGTTGGAAATTGCAGGACAGCGTGCTAGGAGGCCGTCTCTCATACTGCAGAGGAGGCGAGTCAGAAGCAATGCCACTATGCTATATGCATGCCATGGGCGGGAGGTACTGAAGTAATCCTAGAACGCCTTTTTGTTAGCGTTGAAAGACATCGTGCACTCACGATGTTACTATGCAAAGCTTGGTCCTAATATTGTGTAAGAGCCCCATTGGAGCTCTGTGACTCGGGGTACGTCAGGTCCCATGTCTCGGGAGATGCAGTGGTTGTAGCTCGGGGTACGTGTACTCGGTGATTCGGGACTGCAGCCCATTTTTTTGCGCAACATGAAGGGCCGTGAGACCCTGGTATGGTCCAAGTTCTTAAGCAAAATATGATCAGCAGGCATTACTGGATATATTGTCTAATATGTTCTCCCAGAGGCATATGCCACCAGATCCTATGTCAGTGTGGTTCATATCGATCGTCAAATGCTTAACATGGTCGAGTTAGATGGCTAGTGAATTAGACAAATGCTTCCTCTCGACTAGTTTGTTGCTTGACGAGATTACTGAATATGTCGAAGAGCGGACACAAGAGTGACACAACACCTCAACAAGTCCGCGGCACGACAATTATGTCGATCTTTAGGCTGAATGACTGGTCGCAGTAAATGCGGCCAAGTCTTCATCTTCGGGTGAACTCGTAGTTAGACCTCGTGATTTCGGCGCTTCCACTCCAGGCTCAACACGGGCGCGGTACTCTCAAGGATATGTACGAGCTGGTGGGGCCTGTCAGTCTACGCTACGGTCCGTTGTACGATGCATTTCATATTCTGAATGTTCGGTGTGGAATAGAATAAGCATCCTCTCCGCACCTGGGTCTTGGGCTGCAAGACTGGATGGTCTCAAACCAGCTCGCGATGCTTATACTGTCCCCTTAAAACCTGTGAGGAGGTCTCCAGTAGAATTTTGATGCTTCAGCGATATGGTGCTGAGGTCATATCCATTCGGACGTACTTGCCTGATCCGTCCACATGAAGCAGAAGCATCAAGGCCACACTAAGTCCACCACTCAAAAGCTTCATGAACCACTTTTCTTCAACGGTCGCCAACTGTACCGCTTTTCCTTTCGTCAACAGAGATCCTTCGATAAATCTAATCCGATCCCGTGGACGGCCGAAGGTCGGAATGTGTGTCAAGAGCCACAAGTGTGTGGCCAGGGAGGCCTGATGAAAATTTGATCTTATCTGATGGCGCTAGTGAGTCACCGGCACCACTTCCACTCCACTCTCACTGCAACTTTCCCTTTGCGATCGGCGGGTCTGCCGCTGAGAAGCATGCAACGAGTCCTGCCAAGTCGGCTGGAGCAGAACAGATGCATAAGCTAACACCAACGGATGATCTGATGCACCACAACGCTGAGGCTTCAATGGACGAACCATTGCGTCGGGCGCATATCGTGTGAGTGCATTGTGGATAGCAAGAGAAAAGAGAAATGATCAGACATTGTGTGACGAGGATAAAGATGCTTCAACTGCAGTGCTGGGTTGCCAGGGTCGTCTGCTTCGATCATCTCTGGTCCCATGTCAAGTTCCTACGTCTGAAATCATCATGGGCTTCTTTACAGACCTCACGCTCGCGAAGAGCAAGACTAAAGAGGAGGTTACGCCTGTCGAGCCTTTCACCAATATTACTGTCGATGCGGAAAAAAACGCCGAGTCTGCTACGCCCTCGGAGAAGGCTAACGATAACGTTGACTTCACTGCCAACGCGCAGGCTGGTGTCAGGCGAGTCGAGGCTGCTACAGCCGTCTGGACCAAATGGCATCTCTGGGGAGCCTATGCGATGTGAGTTGATACAATACCGATGATGTTGTCGCTTGTCGCTGACGGTATCCAGCATCTGGTGGATATATTTTGTTACTGCTCTGCAGGAGGTTACCATTCGTGCCCTTAACCCTTACGTCGTCTCGGCCTTCAGACTTCATTCTCTCACGGCTGCTACCGGCATTGTCTCCTCAATCGTTGGTGGTCTTTTCAAGATCCCGCTGGCGAAGTTGCTCGATACATGGGGTCGCCCACAAGGTTTACTTGTATCTCTCTTCTTGTGGATCGTGGGTCTTGTCATGATGGCTGGTTGCAAAAACGTGGAGACCTACGCGGCTGCGCAGGTCTTCTCATCTACTGGGTAAGGGATTATGGAGATCTTGAAGACCTCGCTGACATTTGTCAGATCTCAGGCCGTGTCGTACATCCTCACTGTTTTCATCGCCGATACCAGCACTCTGAGAAATCGTGCTCTCATGCTCTCATTCGCGACTTCGCCGTACATCATCACAACCTGGATCGGAGGTCCTGTCGCACAATCCGTCCTCAGTGGTCCTGGATGGCGCTGGGGTTTTGGCATCTTCAGCATTGTCATCCCTGTTGTTGTGGTCCCCCTCGCAGCTGTGGTCCTCTTCAACGATCAGAAAGCCAAGAGGATAGGCATAATCAACGAGAAGAAGGTCAAGTGGACCCCAGCTACCATCAAGCAGTTTTGCGTCAACGTTGATCTGATTGGTATCCTGATCTTGACAGCTGGCATGGCTCTCTTTTTGCTGCCTTTCAGCTTGTGGTCCTACCAGGGCGAGAAGTGGGCTTCGCCCATGATCATCTGCATGATCGTCTTTGGATTCGTCCTTCTGGTCGCGTTCCCGATATGGGAGAAGTTCTACGCCCCTGTCACGTTCATCCCGTACGAGCTGCTTCTGGATCGTACCGTTTTTATGGCTGGGTGTATGTTCGTTTGCGTGTACTTCAACAGCTCGGTCTGGGGTTCCTACTTCAGCTCCATGCTGCAGGTCGTCTGGAACCTCAATGTCACCCAGGCCTCGTACGTTACACAGATCTTCCGCACGGTACAATGCGCCTGGTGCTTCTTTGTACTTGGGCCACTTATCCGTTATACGGGAAGATTCAAGTGGACCTTGGCGTACTTTGCGCTGCCTCTCGACATCCTCGCAATCGGCCTCATGATCCACTTCCGCCAGGCCGGTACCAGCATTGGGTACATCGTCATGACCCAGATTTTCACAGCTGTGGCTGCAGGAACCATTGTTATCGGTGGCGAGCTCGCAATGATGGCACCGTCTGACCATCAACACATTGCGGTCATTCTTGCCATGCTCAACCTCTTCTGCTCCATTGGTAGTGCTGTTGGTTCCACTGTCAGCGCTGCTATCTGGACTGCAACCTTCCGCAACAATCTTCTGAAGCATGTTCCAGCCGGTGTCAATGTCGATGACATCTATGCTGCTCTTCCCAAACAGCTGTCTTACAAGTGGGGCTCTCCTGAGCGCACGGGTATCGCGCAGGCTTACAGCGACTCGCAAAGGCTAATGCTGATCACCAGTATTTGCATGCTGTCGCTGGGTCTCATTTGTACCGTTTTTATTCGTGATATCAACATCAAGCACAATAAGCAGGTCATTGGTCGTGTTGCCTAACCAGTGCAAAGTTAGACCCATGAGAGTGTGTAAGGAGAGAATGATGAGATTTTGTTGAGGAGGGCGCTGGGTTAGGAGAGCTAAGATAATACATACATACGTTCGTTGTCTCTCATGCTGCCGACACATTGGCAAGTGCTACAGGTGCAAATACCAACCGGGCAGTAACTAGCTTATCCCAGTACCATGCAGTCAGTGGTTGAACGTTTTGGTAACCGAAGCGTCGACAAGATCAACAATGTCTCACTGATTAGGACGTTGAAATAATGATGCAGGATCGTAACGGAACGATGTTGGATGACGAAATCGAGGTCTTCGCAATGAAACGCAAGACGAGGTCGCAGCAGTCAAGAGATGGCAACGTCTAGAACCTGCGTCGCCGAAATGCGGCGCTGCCATCCGTCTGTATCTGGCGCTGTTTTTGTTACTCGATGAGGCTCTGTCACAACGTTTGCATCAGCGAATGTCGGACATTGAACGCGCTCCGACGGCTGCGGAAGACGCCGCGAAAGAGCCTCGGGAAGTAATCCGTTCACAAAATCACATCGCGACTGCCGCCAGTATCCGCGAATTAACGCCATCAGCCTGCACCATCCCGAGCATTAATGGAAATGAGACTCTAGCTCGCCACATGCGATAAGCAACATCGTTTCATTGATTCGCACTTGCGAAAATGTGACAACGTTGCTGGGGTTGTTGTGCTGATCGGGTCGTGCTATCCCCGCAATTGAGCTATGACCTTGGCATCATCACAAGCTGGAGCTCTCTAACACCCCCATCCGCCCGAGCGTAGCGTTGGTTCACCACTCACAGTAGCCGGCCTAGCCTAAAAGACCCTTCGAAGATGATCCTCGGCCCAGCTTCGAGATGGGTGACGTTGGTGACATAGATTATATAGCCCGGCGGCCCAGCCCTCTCCGCACGCATACATCATCACAGCCTTCACCTTTTGTACCCTAAGCGTACACCGTATTGCATATACACATTAATACAGAGATAATATTCACAATGGCAGCCAGTGCTGACTCCATCCTCCGCGAGGTTAACATCCTCGGCGAGCTGAATGACACCAACCGTCACATCCTCAGCAAGGACGCTGCTGTCTTTCTTGCCCTTCTCCACCGCACATTCAACAACCGCCGAAAGGAGCTTCTGCAAAGGAGAGTCCTTCGCCAAGCTGAGCTTGACAAGGGCAACCTCCTTGACTTTCTGCCTGAGACCAAGCACATCCGCGAAGATCCCACATGGAAGGGCGCACCACCAGCTCCTGGTCTCGTCGACCGCCGAGTAGAAATTACTGGGCCGACAGATCGCAAGATGGTGGTCAACGCATTGAACTCTGACGTCTGGACATATATGGCTGATTTTGAGGGTGAGCACACAAATATGCAATAGCTCTAAGAGCTAAAGACTGACAAATGCCAGACTCCAGCGCGCCAACATGGGACAACATGATCAATGGCCAGGCCAACCTCTACGACGCTATCCGCCGCAAGGTCGACTTCAAGCAGGGCGAGAAGGAGTACAAGCTCCGTACCGATCGCACCCTTCCCACACTCATCGCCCGTGCCCGTGGGTGGCACCTTGAGGAGAAGCACTTCACTGTTGACGGCGAGGCCATCTCTGGTGGTCTTTTCGACTTCGGTCTGTACTTCTTCAACAACGCGCACGAGCTTGTGAAGCGCGGATTCGGCCCGTACTTCTACTTGCCCAAAATGGAGTCGCATCTTGAGGCCAGGCTGTGGAACGACGTCTTCAACCTCGCTCAGGACTACGTTGGCATGCGTCGCGGAACCATCCGTGGCACCGTTCTCATTGAGACCATCCCCGCTGCCTTTGAGATGGATGAGGTAGGATCTGATTACATCCAGGTCATGATTGTTTGCTAATCAAATTCAGATCATCTACGAGCTCCGTGACCACTCTTCTGGCTTGAACTGCGGACGCTGGGATTACATCTTCAACACCATCAAGCGCTTCCGCCAGAACCCCAACTTCGTTCTCCCCGACCGCGATGCTGTCACCATGACCTCTCCCTTCATGGATGCCTACGTCAAGCTGCTCATCAAGACCTGCCACAAGCGAGGCGTTCACGCTATGGGCGGTATGGCTGCGCAGATTCCCATTAAGAACGACCAGAAGGCCAACGATGCCGCCATGGCCAAGGTCAGGAACGACAAGCTCCGCGAAGTACGCGCCGGTCACGACGGTACCTGGGTCGCCCACCCTGCGCTCGCCAAGATCGCATCCGACATCTTCAACGAGCACATGCCCACACCCAACCAGATGCACGTGCGCCGCGAGGACGTCAACATCTCCGCTAACGACCTGCTCAACATGAACGTTCCCGGCAAGATCACCGAGGCCGGCATCCGCCAGAACCTCGACATCGGCCTCAGCTACATGGAGGCTTGGATCCGCGGCGTCGGCTGCGTGCCCATCAACTACCTCATGGAGGATGCCGCCACCGCCGAGGTCTCGCGCTCCCAGCTGTGGCAGTGGACAAGGCACGGCGTGAAGACCGCCGAGGGCCAGACCGTCACCAAGGACTACGCGCTCAAGCTGCTGAAGGAGCAGACTGAGAAGCTGAACGAGAAGGCGCCTAAGGGTAACAAGTTCCACCTTGCAGCCAAGTACTTCGAGACCCAGGTCACCGGCGAGGACTACGCCGAGTTCCTCACTTCGTAAGTCACCCATCTAAACCCTGTATATCTTGTTGAGGAGAAACTAACGTGAACAGCCTGCTGTACAACGAAATCACAAACGTAGGTGCCTCCCGGCCGGCCTCCAAGTTGTAGAATACCCACCTCTTTCCTTCCTCTCGTAACGAGTCTTCTTGTAACTACCATACCCACCACCATCGAGGCCCAAAGAAGGCCTGTAAGCAAAACAAACCAAGTCCAAAAAAAAAAAAAAAAAAAAA
>JUDZ01008937.1:0-13357 GCA_000812845.1 Stagonosporopsis tanaceti | reverse complement strand
TCGGCACAGCAGTTGCCAGAAGGGCGTTAAGACCTTCCCTTGCAACAGGATCTGAGACCGGGCACGTACCTACAAGACTATACACCGGTATCCGGCTGGCTCAACAATCTGGGAAAACACACTTGTTTTTCTCAAAAGCCGTCCATGACGGTGTGGTGTTGAGGTGAAGTTTGAAGGTGGTCCGTGCCCCGGCTCCCCTCTGTTGCTGGTGTGAAACGTGCATTTGCCGATCTATCTCGGACTCGACGGTAATCTAAGCGGAGACCAGATGTGCGAGCCAAGCGATCGAACCGGGTCCGTCCGTTCGAAGGCACATCATTGTTCAGCCGTGCAGAGTAGAGAGTTTGGATGGCAGATTCGGAGTGCGGTCATGCAGATGAAGGAACGCTACGCTCATCTCGGCGAAGCCTTCAACGGACGCAGAATCTCCAGGACAACGCCTACCAGTCTTGTCATCATCGACAGCTTCTTCAAGACTCACTCCACTGCTCAAACTGGAGATATTTTTGGCTGCTAGGAGAGCACGCGGTCCATATCGGCAACGCTGGAGGTTGCACAAGCTGCATCTTGCAGCACCGGCAATGGCGAACCATGCCGCGCCCATTCACTGACAACGGTGCGCTACCGCAATTCTTTCGAAATAGATCTATGGTGATATTCGAAACTGTTCGCAGTCGATAAAAAAAGATGTTTTGTTTATGAAACGAACAGGCGCGGCACGAAGAGCATGGTGTTGTGGTTCGTCTGCTTGCGAGTCAGCCAATGAGACCAGCCCCTGAGCGCCTCGGCCCCTCTTTCCGGCTACTGTTTCTGAGCGACCGCGTAGCCATCCTGACTACGCTGCAGTGCTTAGTCTATGGACCGACGAGGAGCGGTGCAGGTACGCGGTGTTTCACCCCCAAGACTCTCAACACTCGGACATGCTGCGTCGTCCGACTCGGAGACAATGGGCGAAGTGTGTGCTGCGCGCAAGGGCCGACGGGTGCCAGATGTCACGACAAGCTATACCTTGAGTGCCGCTGGAGTCCCGAGTCACAGAGTAGTATATATGGCATGCTATTCACCCTCGAAGTTAATTATCATCAGCTTCCAACTCTCGTCTACAACAAACACATTCACACCCCAACTTTCAGCGTCTCCACTACCAAACCTCCAACCACCACCAAATAAGCCCCACACATCACAATGTCTGCCGCTCCTGCTAGCTGGTCCCTCGAGGGCAAGGTCGCCGTTGTCACTGGCTCTGGTATGGATTCAACTAAGTCACATGGATTGTATGGTCAAACTAACATCACACAGGCCGTGGTATTGGAAAGGCGATGGCCATCGAACTCGGAAAGCGTGGTGCAAAGGTCGCTGTCAACTACGCCAACGCCATTGAGGGTGCTGAGGCAGTTGTCAAGGAGATTAAGGCCCTCGGAAACGGTGCTGATGCTCACGCCTTCAAGGCCAACGTGGGCAACGTTGAGGAGACCTCCAAGCTGATGGACGATGTTGTTGCACACTTCGGTCGCTTGGACATTTGCTGCTCCAACTCTGGTGTCGTCTCTTTCGGTCACTTTGCCGACGTTGAGCCTGAGGAGTTCGACCGCGTCTTCAACATCAACACCCGTGGTCAGTTCTTCGTCGCTAAGGAGGCCTACAAGAGGATGGAAGTTGGCGGACGCATCATCCTTATGGGTTCCATCACCGGCCAGGCCAAGGGTGTGCCCAAGCACGCTATCTACTCTGGCTCCAAGGGCGCCATTGAGACCTTCACCAGGTGCATGGCTATTGGTAAGCTACCTTGTACCCATCTGTCTGAAGACGTATCTAACGAGTCACAGACGCTGGCGAGAAGAAGATCACAGTCAACTGCGTTGCTCCTGGTGGCATCAAGACCGACATGTACCACGCTGTCTGCCGTGAGTATATTCCCGGAGGCGAGAACCTCAGCGACGACCAAGTTGATGAGTACGCCTGCACATGGTCCCCACACAACCGTGTTGGTCAGCCCATCGACATTGCCCGCGTCGTCTGCTTCCTCGCCTCGCAGGATGGTGATTGGGTCAACGGAAAGGTCATTGGCATTGACGGCGCTGCCTGCATGTAAGCAGTTGCTGTTGGATTTGATCTTCTTCTTTAGCCTCTTGTTGCGCACCTTGGTCATATATTGAAGCATGATATGGCGTTTCTTCATAGTAGAAGAACGGGAATAATGGAACGATTAAGACTTGAACACTGCGCCGCGCGCTTCATGTAACTCAAGTAATCGCTTGTGGAATTGACAGGACCATCAGATTGTGATTAACTGGTTCTTGGCCAACACGTTGTTACATGTACGTTGGTGACACTGTTGGTACCCAAGAATCTCAATCCCGACCCTTAATCCTGACTTCTCTTGCCGTGCTTTACAATTCTCTGTCCTTGATCCGAGAACAAAGTGTAGATCATCACTAGCTGTCGTCAACACCTGCCGCTATGTGTATATCGTTCTGTACCGTACTCGTACTGCTTTGAGGATGCCACTCGTTATCTTCTGAAGATGTAAACGTGACGTAGATCCGCGCTTGCTCAATGCGGTTGGCGCAGCGATCATTTTCTTGGTCCGATCTCATCTCGAAACACCACTCCAAACATCCCCGTCTGACCATCTCAACATCTCTGAACTCAATAGCGGGAGACAATAGACCCAGATGCGCTACACCGCCACTATCACGTCTGCAAGCACAATCATGTTTGGAATTGCCGCGGCCTGACGTTATGTTGGCGAACGCATACTGTAACTTCTTCGTACGCCAGACGCTGCAGCAGATCACCTCTGCTAAGTGTCCAACGGATTCTCTGTATCCTTATGTTTGTCAGTCGGATGCACCCACCGCCGTACGCTGAATGACTCTGCTAAGCATGGTGATATGCTTCACAATGCTTCTGCAGGCAAAAGTGCCCCACATGCGGATATCAGGCACTGAACATGGCTAACGAGCGAATCAAGAGCACGGGTCTCACGGCAACAACAAACCATTTGGAGTGTCAACGAAGGAACGATGTTCCATCTGGGCCTAGGGCTAAGCTTCTCGTCGCGAGTCTACCAAACCAAACGCTACATCTGGAGTCTGAAACAGAACACGCACAGAAAAGCAAGTCCGCCACCTCGGGACTACACTTGGCCGATACCAAAATTGCAAGATGTGGGTTTCGACGTCTTGGAGAGGCCAGAATCAAGACCCTTCTTGTATCTAGTATGTACCCTCAGGTGTGAAGGAGTGCCGGAGACTCTTGTTGCTAGTCGGAGCTATTCGCCATACGCCTCTGCACCATGACTCTGAAACTCCATCAACGGGATTAATCTCGCCGGTGCCAGTTCCGAAATTATGCACGAACACCAAGACTTCTCATATAGACTTGCCCGCCACAAGAGTCTTGTGTTACCTCTCAGCGCAGCAAGACTGGTCAGTGGCTTCGTCGTTCCTTTCTACGTCCCCATTAATCTTCTATTTCTTTCTTTACTATACTTAATATTTTTTCAAAGCCCAGGTGGCTGTTATTACTAAAATCAAAATGACGTCTGGTACTGTCTCCTCTTTCGTGCTGCTCTTGTTGAGCTCCGCAGCCTTCGCACAGCAGCAAGTGCAATACAACCAAGTACTTAATGTCAATGGCGATGTAAGTAATCATCTTCGTAACACCGAAGAAGACAACACTAACCATAACAGATGGACCTCAACTCCTTCGTCTTCCCTGACCGCTCCAAGGTCGAGACATTCTCGCAGAAGCAGCAGCAAATAATCGTTAATCAGCAACAACCCGCCATTCCTGCCAACCAGGTCACTGGATCAACGGGACAACCTTTCGTTGCCATTACTACTCAGTCTATGGTCATCAATACCAACGGCGCGACAGATTTGGTCGGTGGACAGGTTGAGATGGCTATGACTATTCAGAACTTGCAGGCGGCTGCCGTGCAGCCCGACAACACATACGTCGCGATGCTTTCCCCCGATAGGCAAAGCTGGATGATCCAGGAGACGATGAGGAGCGTCAACACTACCGACATGACCGTGCGTATGGTCAAGCGCAATCAGCTTGACGGAGAGTACATGGTCGTTGGTCGCCAGACCGTCGAGACTAACACGCTCGTCACACCTTTTGGCAGCGATGGTTCCACGCAGGTCGCTATTCAGGGAACTGGTCTTCAGGAGAACGAGTTCCAGGACGGCTTCAGGATGGCTACTCGCGCTACCCAGCCCATGCTCATGAACGTCGACGTCAAGGACGGTATTGACAGCGGCATGCTTGCTGCCCTCCAGGGCCAGGACCCCGTCAACGACTACCGCTACTCCGTTGTCACCAACCTTGCTGGTGTCACACCTGACCTCAATCAGCAAGTTACGGTCATTCAGATGCCCAGTTCGTAATATCGCTTCGTTCCCAAGTTCTCAGCTAACTCTCTCATAGTCAACGCTGTTCGTATCCAGAAGATGATGCAGGCTATGGGCGTCCCTCCTACCGGCTCAGTCGCTATCGGTGTCGCTCAGCGTAGTGTCCTCCAGAACCCTGGCGGTGCCACTGGTCAGCTTCAGGGCGTCGGTGCTCCCACAAAGCGCGGTCTGTCCCGCGACAACTTCCGCAAGGAGGTTGCGGCTCGCCAGATCACAGGAAACACCAACAACCAGGGCAACACCGGGGGAACACCCACCAACGGCAACAACCCCGTCGCAACCCAGCTTCTCCTTGCACCCACCTTCACCCCCGTCCAGGCCGAGGCCGTGCTCGACCAGGCCAACATGCGTATTGCTGTCCCTGTCCGCCAGGTCGATGGAGAGTACATCCTCATCATGAAGAAGATGGGCGGCGCGCAGGCTGCTGCTCCTCAGGCCGCTCCCGCCGGTGAAGCTGCCCCCGCTGCTGCTCAGCCCGCCGCTGCCCCTGCTGCTGAGCCTGCCGCCGCTGCCCCTGCCGCCGAGTCCACTACCCGTCCTACAGCTGGTGAGCCCGCCCGTCCTGCCGAAGCCTCCCCAGCCGCTGCTGGAGAATCCCCCAAGCCTGCTGGTGAGTCACCCAAGGCTGCCGCGGAGCCCGCCACAGAGGCAGCGAAGACCGAATCGTCCACGAAGCCCGAGGCTTCCAAGACTGAGGCATCTCCCGCCGCTGCCGCTAAGCCTGAGCGCCGCCAGGAGAAGACTGACAAGTACGGCAACCCCGTCGCACCGCTCGGCGCCATCGTCATGAGCATGAAGATGATCGATGAGATGGCCAGCATGGTTACTTGGGGCGGCCAGGCGCCGATCACCAAGATGATGAACGACTATGTAAAGGGGCAGACTGGCAAGGGCCTTGACAGCATGGCGAAGAACGGCACTGCGAGCGCGGCGTCCGGCTTGACTGGTATTACTGTTTAAAGCTGAAAGGAGAGAGGAGTGCCGGGGGAAGGGGTAATGGCAGGAGACTGTGTCTTCGCCGTTGTTGGACGAGGGAGGGAATCAAATAGGTACCCATATAGGGAGAGAACGATAGATTGTCCTGTGAATAATTTAGCTGCTTGCGACCTTTGTCCGCTTCTCCAAACACCACTCTACCTTCCTCGCCCGCTGCAAATTCTGTTCTCGTTGTTGACCGTGCGTAGTTCCTGCCTGGCGGCCTCAGGCTCATATCCGGCTTCTCATCGTCCGCGCACTGAACCTGCCCCACCACTGCACGTCGCACGACCAAACCTTCCCCGTCGCCAAGCATCGTGATGTGTCTCGCACATTTGTCACTGGGGAGGTGGAAGGAGGTGGGTCAAGGCATTGACTGAGGCCGCGGTGAGGACCGTGAGGCAGTAAGGCAGCACTGCGTCATGCAACCTGAAGCAGAAGGCAAACAGTCAAGATTCAGGCAGCGTCATGCGCAAGACACAGCGGGTTGGTAGATGGTGGTACATTCATTTGAGAGACGCTAAACGCCAGGTTCACAACTCGGTTTCGCAGCGCCTTTAGGCCCGCTATACAGGATACAAAATGCAATATACAAGAAGTGAGTGAAGGCCCCAGCATTGGGGGTGAGAAGCGGTAATCTATGCTCTGCACCCACAATATAGCGAATGCAAGGTGCTCTACACAGCAGAGTACACGGCCGTGACGCCGCGTCCGCACTCGACCTTCTGTTCGATCTCAACGTTGCGGCCATTGACCTTGACTTTCGCGCGGGGCGAGATCTGAAAGCGGTGCATTTCCTTCTCGCGCAGCTTACCGATCGCAGTCACGCTGGCGGCGCGCTCGCTTTCCGCTGCCTGGTCAAGCGGCTGGATGTATGTCGGTGTGGCGATGTTGTTGCGCTTGCCGCTGCCGATCTGGTAGAACTCGTTGTTGCCCCAGAAGAGGATGTCGCGGCCCCAGTTCGTGTCGTTCTCGGTCAGCTTGCGCGGCTTTGCTGCTGTGATAACTGAGGCGACGTTGTTCATGATGGCTGCGGCGTGGGTCGAGCCGACAGAGATGTTGTACAACTTGATGGGGATCGCGGTGTTGGCGGCCTCGTCCCACTCGAAGAGGCCTGAAAAGGCCGCGACCTTGGTAGGATCACTCTGCGTGTGAACCCAGCGCCCAATACCGAGCTGGCCTGTTAGGCCATGCCCAAAGGCGAAAGTGTCAGCTGTGACACGCTTCTCGCCAGGCTTGCCGGCCTCAGTTGTCATATAGGATGTGTTGCCGCCAGCGAAGACGTTTGTGATCTTTGCTTGCTGGCCTGTACCAGCGTACAGCTTCTGCGTTGGCAGGAGGGAGGGCGCGTCGACATGGAGCGCCTCCGCGTTGAAAGGAAAGCCAAGTTGGCCGGAGGTGTTGTCGCCGAAGGAAAAAGCACGGCCTGCCGAGTCGCAGACCAGACTGTGGTAGTCACCTGTCGCGATCTTAGAGATGGGGAAGCCCTTGAGCGTTGTGATCTCATGGGGCATGTCCATTGGGCCCTTGGGTCTTGATGTCCAAGTCAGACCAGGGATACCAAGCTGTCCCTTGCTGGGAAAGTTTTGTGTGCCAGAGGCGAGCGAGTACACTCGTCCAGCAGAGGTAAGCAGCAGAGCGTGCTCAAGCCCAGACTTGACGTCAACGACCTTCTCGCTCCATGCCAGGTTCTCAGGTGTACGTGTGCGGTAGGAGACGTCGTTCGAACCGCCCCAGAAGGGGATCCAGGATGTCGATGCTGGCTTCGGGCCCTCCTTCTGTTCTTTCTCCGAGACGGGAATCGAGTATACAGAGCCATTGGAGGAGAGGGCGATGATGCGGTCGCGGGAGATGGCCAGTGATTTGAGGTTCTTGCCGCGCAGTGTTGGTGTGGGCTGTGTGACGTCCTTTGAGAACTCTGTGCCCCACTGCAGTAAGTCGCCCTTCTCATCAATGGCTGCGCCGAAATTCCTGTCCAGCTTGATGTCTCGCAGCAGCTTGCCGTCGAAAAACTTTATACGCCGTGGCGTCTTTACGAACTTCTCGTCCGAGTCCGGCGCTACAGTCTTTCCTGCGTTTGAGCCCCAAGCGTAGACTCCAGGGTTCTCCCAGCTCCGCTGCACTTGCAAGTGCTGTGAGCTGATAATGTTCCTGTTGTCGTCGGTCGACTTTGCCTTCCTCCTCGGGGCCTCGAATTTGATCACCTCCTCCTCCTCTTCGTCCTTCTGTTCTTCGGCATGCACCTCGCCCACCACATTGCCATTGACATACTGAAATGCAGAGGCTGTGGCTCCAAGCGCAGTGACGGTGGCCACCGAACGGACGAAATGCTGCTGGCGACGCTGGGCATAGGGATGTGTCGCTACTCGCACGCGTGGACCCTGCGGCCTCGTTGCAATGTTCCTACATGGTCGCGGTGCATGCGGAGCTCGAATAGTGGCGCGTGAGAGGCATTTGGTGTTGAGCATGGTGTGGTGTGGGGACGGTCGAAGGGGCTTGTGCAGGATTACGAAGTATCACACCAAGACATTGGTATACTTCGAGAGGTCCTTTGGATCACTCCACGTTAGTCAGACCGCGGTTCGATAGCTGTCGCGCGGTCGTCTGCGGCGAGATCGGAAAAGTCTAGAACGTCATTACATGGAATCTGATTTGGCTTATCAGATCAGAACTGCGATGCAGTGATTGGTTGCACCGGGAAGCTACAAGATCGCCGACCGCCGACATCTGATAGCGACGCATACGAAGTAGTGCTGGCCAAACGGACGCAAGGGACACCTGATGTCTGCCAGTCCGGGTTGAAGCCACCCTATCTGCACGCCATGGAGGGAGAATCGTGGTACAATTCCTTCGTGCCTCGTGTGGTCAAAAAAGAGGAGCCCCAAAAACAGCACCGCCGCCGTGAGAGTCTGCTGCGACAGCCCAACGTAAGCCCACCACCTGCCGCATGGGTACGTCAGAGCGATATTGATAAGTCTGCTGCAGGAGAGGAACGCTGACGTCGAGCGCGCAGAAGGGATACCTGAGACGGTAGAGGAAGCTCCCACAAAGCTCAATGGGCCCCCTCCGGCCACCGTGGCCAGACGCGCAAAGTCATACAGCGACTTCTACTTGGTAGTGCGGGCGCACATCAAGAAGGAGAAGGCATTGGTGAAAAAGAAGTCGCAGGAGAATATCAGCAATGAGCTTGACTTTGCGGCGTGGTATGGTCGAGTCAATGAGGAGCTACTCGAAGCAAGCCACGACGAGTACAAGGCATATCAAGCTCAGCTACATTTGACGCGCAACCACCTGGGCAACATCATCGCAGACACGAACGCGACTCTCGATACCCTCTCGTCTCTCTCTGACTCGTTCAACACCGTCGAGGCCCAGACAACAGCTTTCCGCGAACAATGCGAGGGTCTGATCAATGACCAGAAGCGCATCACGAAGCTCGCCGAGGACATGGAGCAGAACCTACGCTACTACACCTACCTCGAGCCCACCACCAAGCGCCTCAATGCGCCAGGAGCTTCCAAGATCGTGCGAGGCAAGGAGTTCACAGACATGTTGGCCAATCTTGACAGCTGTCTTGAGTACATGCAGGTCCATGCAAAACATCGCGAAGCCGAGACATACCGTGCGAGATACCGCCTCCAATTGACACGAGCCCTTACTCTGATCCGAGTCCATTTCACCGAATCCCTGCGCGAGATTGCCGCTGATGTCGCCAAGAGAATTGCCGATCGACAGCTGAACGACACCACCATGTCAGCCCTGCTGTACGCAAAGTTTCGTGTAGGCGCGCCAGAGCTGAAGAAGCTGGGTTTGGAAATTCAGAAGCGAGCGGTCTTGCCAGCAGGTGCAGCGCCAGGGGCAGAGGCCGAGTACCAGAGCTTGATGAACGAGCTGTATCAGAGCTATTCAACCACCCGTGGGCGGCTGATTTTGCCAATCGTGGCAAAAAAGATCAACGAGATTGCGCAAGCGCCCAGCACGTCAAAAGACCTCGTGGCGTTCGCTCGCAGTAGCATAAGTTACATTCGCGGTATATGCATTGACGAGCATGACCTGTGGCGCGAGTGGTTTGATGGCGACGGGGGCATGTATGACTTCCTAGAAGCCATGTGCGAGCCGCTATACGACCACCTACGACCCCGCACTATCCATGAGACTCAGATCTTGAAGCTTTGCGAGCTGTCTACCCTTCTCCAGACTCGCTACATGGACGACGATGAAGATGAGCAGTCTCCAATAGAAGCCAACAGACTCGACTTCTCAATCTTAGTCCACCCTGCTTTGCAAGATGCGCAGAATCGACTTGTCTTCCTTTCGCTGGCCATCCTGAGAGATGACATTGAGCGGTACAAGCCTAAGCCTGAGGATTTGGACTATCCAGCCAAGAACAAGAAGCTAGCTGGCCAAGGGGCAAGGTCAAATCAGCCTGTGTTATCTGGAAAGCGAGAGAACAAATCAGAGGTTCCACCCACACCGAACGTACCAAAGACGCCCATGGTAGTAGAGGAAGACGATCCTGACTCACGCTGGAACTTCAGTACCGAAGCTGCGTTCAAGGATTGGTATCCTACATTACGGAAAGCCATCTGGTTGTTAAGCAAGATTTATCGCCTCGTGCATGTAAGTATAGCCGTGCGCATCACAATAGTGGACTATGCTAACCCGCATCACAGTCCTCCGTCTTTGATGATTTGGCTCATCACATCGTTCATAGTACGACTATGTCTCTCACGCAAGCTAGCGCTTTGATTCAGAAGTCTGCATCACCAACAGATGCAGCCCTCTTCCTCATCTCTCACCTGCTTTTGCTTAAGCAGCAGATCGTAGCTTTCGACATTGAGTTCGTCACTCCCGAAACAGACATCAAGTACGACATCTGGAGCGTCACCAACACTTTCTGGGAGCTGCGCGAACGTGGAGGTCTCTTCAATCCGCGCAATCTCGTTGGCTTGCTCATTCCAAAGGTTGTCGACAACATGCTTGACGCTAAGGCAGACGTAGATGCGCGGCTGCGACAAGCAATCAACGATTTTACTGGCCAATTTGTTGCACGAATGATTGCGCCCATCGACACAAAAAATAATAAGAAAGTGCCGGTCGCCGAGGCGCCAGCGAGGACAGCAAAGATACGGCAGAATATCGAGCAGGAAACACCATTCCTGCGTGGCAAGCTCGAAGACTACATTACTGATGCACGCACTCGTGAGATGCTGGTGGCGGCCGTCATGGAGTCTGTCACCCAGACGTACGAAGACTGGTTCGACACGTCTTACACGCCTTCTCTGAACGGCACAAATGGAGCTGGAAGGAGCGGGAAGGGCAAGGGTAGGGAAGACGGCGTTTGGGACCCGGACGTGTTCAATGAGTGGTGCACAAACTCTTTCAGGGTTGGCAATCTTGGCCTGGGCATTGTGAACGATAACAATGAAGACTACGACGCGAATGGCGTCGATAGCGAGGCGGATAGTATGGGTAGTACATCTGGGAGGACTGGGACTACAGGCAGAGGGCTGAGCATCAGGTAGCTGCTTCTCAAAAGCTACCAGGAATTGGCACGCCAAAGTCTGTTGTGCGTTATATTGTCAATGTTAGTTGTTTGCATTGTTGTTGTGGTGTCAAGATTTGGTGTTTGTCTTGCTTGCCGGCGCCCATTGTTACGATTCCTTCATCGGTTGTCTTTCATTGATACCTTCCAGCCACCGAAAGCGCCCATTATCGCAATATCTTTGCTCTGCGCATGTTCACTTTCATTGACATTTTTCAGCCACCAAAGCAAGCACCTCTTCGCTTTGTGCCGAAGTTTGGCGCACAGCAATACAGCCATTGCGGACAAAGCATAGCAGTTTTTGACAGGTTTGCTACCCTTCCCTCCAAGCCAGTGCAGTGTATACTTAAGTGCTGATCATCAGCGCCCTTCTATCTTTCCACCAGCACTCACATCAATAATCACTCCAGCATATATTTCGCAACTCATCTGCATTCATAGATATCCAACATCTACAACACAACACACTTTTCAGTCCAAGACATCTCTACTCACGGCAAAATGAAGTTCAAGACCACCACTCCCGAGACCGCTACCCCCGGGCGACGAGGCAGCGCCCGCCTGGAGGCGCTGAAGGCCACAACCGGTACTCCTGCGCCCACCCCCGAAGCAAAGCCTGTAAAAAAGGCTGCTGAGAAGAAGACTGCACCAAAGAAGAAGGCTGCCTCAGAGAAGAAGGCTGCCCCAAAGAAGAAGGTTGCTGAGAAGAAGATCGACGGGAAGAAGACCACTGAAGAGGCAAAGGCTGTTGCCGCACCCAAGACCACCGCCATGAAGCGCAAGTCCCCCTCGCCTGAGGCCGAAGAGCTCGAGGGTGAGACAGAGATCGGAACCGAGGAGTCTGCTTCCAAGAAGAGCAAATCCAGTCACGGAGACGAGTCAACTGCGGCCGTGCCACATGGCTCTGAAAAGGCGTTCGCTTCCACCAGCGCACAAATCACCCAGAGCGTTCGCACCGCCCTCAACCCCTACCTTGACATCCTCGACCCCTTCATGCAATTCCAGATGCTGTGCAATAACAAGAACGCGGATTCCGCGCTCGGCCAGGAGATCGAGGAGAAGAGGGTTGCTATCCTTGATTTGGTCCGCGATCTGCAGACTGCGGACCATGTCGCAGCTATAGAAGAGCAGGGATTCTGGGATTCTATGAATTAACTGAGTAAATAGAGGTAAACAGAGCTCGAGGTTGAGAGTGCTTTTGGTTAGGCGTTGGGGTTTTATAGATCATTGTTTTTAGCAAGGCTTCGCCGATTAATGCTTGAGTTCAGTAATTAAACAAGGATGTGATATAGAACGTTATCATGGATGTGTTTAACCTCTCGTTGATATGTAATTATAGCCAGCGTTCTTTATTTGTGTTGTTGCATGGAAGTCCCAAACGAGGCACCCCATCCGGAACTGCCCCTCATCACTCATTACTCCTCAAACAAACCTCAAGCACACCGTTCGATTTTCATATCCCTAGTTACGACTTTTACAATTGTTCCTATTTGGCTTCCTCCTCTGGCGAGACCACACTCTTTCCTGCGGGTCTTCAGCAGGACGCGCGTAATCTTTACCATGTGCGTCACTGCTCACCTACAACATTCACTGAGCCGCAAGGATGCTTTGTAGCGTCTGCATCAGTGTTCTCGAGCAAGGCCATAACTTTTGCCATTGGATGTACATGAACGACGATGGAAATTACCACATGCTTGATGATCTGAACCAAAAGTTCGTAAACAAAGATAGTGAGGATGGTGTAGATCCAACGCAACAGATGCTTGAACAAGCCAGACCAGGCAACGGGTTTTCCAACATAGGGGATGCAACTGTCGATGAAAGCGGTGGCAAAAGCGACGAACAAACTGCCAATGTTGTTGTGGCTGTGTATGGCCATCATAGTACGTTTCTAGACGTTCAAACGGCTGCCAATGCCTGGTGTCAGATCTGTCGTACTCTATGGGATAGCTTATCCGATAGCGAACGGCTGATCGCACGAGATGCAGGCGCGCAAGAAGAGCATCCGGTGACCAAGATTCATATTTCAAAGGCGAATGCAACCTACCTCATCGAAATACTGTTCACCAGACACGAACTTGTAAACAAGCCAAGCACATGTTTTATGTTGTACCCAGAGAAAAGTAACTCTTTCTCTGAAGTAGCAGCCTCATCGATATCTGGTCCGTCAAGAGATGAGTACGCCCCGAATTCAGAAATTGATACAACGTTATCCAACACGCTGGAATCACCTCACTTGGCCAAGCAATGGCTGAAAGACTGTCTCAATCACAATGAGTGTACGGTGACTACTAAGCCCTGGTACCCGACACGTCTCCTAGATCTTGGATCGATGTTGTCAGAAGAAACTCAATCCATTTGTCTCATTATTACGCAAGATACAAGGCCCGATCAACACTACACTACCTTGAGTCAT
>JUDZ01008936.1:0-13346 GCA_000812845.1 Stagonosporopsis tanaceti | reverse complement strand
GTGTCCTTCACTGGATCTACCGGCGTCGGCAAACTGCTTATGAAGCAGTCGTCCTCAACACTGAAGAAGCTATCTTTCGAGCTGGGCGGTAACGCGCCGTTCATCGTTTTTGACGATGCTGACCTTGAGAGTGCTGTGGCTGGCGCTATCGCATCCAAGTTCCGCTCCTCAGGACAGACCTGCGTCTGCGCCAACAGGATCTACGTCCAATCCGGAATCTACGATCAGTTCGCCGAAAAGTTCACTGAGAAGGTCAAGGACTTCAAGGTCGGTGCAGGGTTTCAAGAAGGCGTCACGCACGGCCCGGTAATTCATGAACGCGCCGCGAAGAAAGTCGATGACCATGTACAAGATGCCGTGAAGCAGGGCGGTAAGGTCCTCATCGGTGGACAGAAGCTCCCGGACCTGGGCAGCTCGTTCTATCAGCCTACAGTAATCCGAGACATGACTGCCGACATGCAGCTGGCACAAGAAGAGACATTCGGTCCTGTTGCAGGACTGTTCAAATTCGATACAGAGGCCGACGTCGTCAAGCTCGCGAACGCAGCTGATGTTGGTCTTGCCGGGTACTTCTTCAGCAGGGACATCCAGAGGGTATACAGGGTTGCAGAAGCGCTGGAGGTTGGCATGGTTGGCGTTAACACCGGTCTGATTTCCGATCCTGCCGCGCCATTTGGCGGTGTCAAGGAGTCTGGTTTCGGCCGTGAGGGTAGTTTGCTGGGAATCGAGGAGTACATGACAACAAAGACGGTCACAATGGGCGGAAATGGGCAGCCCCTGCAGGGCGAGTGAACGTACGATATCTGAGATCAATGAAATATGATACCACTTACAAGGGTTTCTTGGATGACAAGCACTGGGGCCTTACCTACATAGAAGGAGGATGAATGCAAGATGCGGTGCCGAGTAGTAGCACCCAAAGACTAACAGACTCATGTCGATCGTTCTGAATGATCAGGGGCCAGCCTCCGTTTTTTTGAATTCGCAAGAAATTATGACCTTGTGCAAAGACTCACCTAGCACGACGTAAGGTTGGACAGGCACCTCCCGTCGCTAGTTCTAATAAGTGCAACCACACAGGTCAGTACTCAATTCCGCGCACCACACAATAGCTCCAAGAAAGTAAAACCCTCATTGGAATTCTTTGGCCGTAATAATGACAGTGTGCCAAGCTGTCGGCATCGGTGTTTGGATCCTTCACGATTACAAAGCACGTGCGCCTGTGTCAGCACATGGAGCCCGTGGACTCCGTTGGCGAAGCCTGTTGTGAGGATGTACCAAAACTATCATTCTTCATATAATACTTGACGTCTACCTCATAGTGATCTGAAGACCTCCTCCCTAACATTTGCCACCTTTCGCGAACATGGTCGTCACAGCGATCATTTCCTTCACAGCATCGACACCCGTCGCACCCGTTATCGAGAGGCTAACCGCAGCACTCAACAACTCAGACGCAAAATCCAGTTTCGTCCTCGGAACCAAAGTACAAGAACCTGCCACCATCCAGATAACCTCCTGGTGGCCTTCAATCGAAAGCCCCAACGCACTACAACCTTCTCCGCAATTCCAAGCATTCACAGATACTATCCACAGACTCGCTCCCTCAGCTCCAACCCCAACCATCGTCCTTCTAAACCGCCTCTCCAACCGTGGTAGTGCCGCCACCCTGCCGCTCACGGAATGGGTGCAGATCGACTTCCCCGCCAGCGCCACCACGCCCGCCTTCCGGTCCAAGATCGAGTCCGACTTCGCACGTTTCGAGGCTATCTTTCGCCAACGCGGCGCTGCGCATGATCTCGGTGAAGGGGAGCTTTGTACAGGCTGGGCGGAGGAGCAAGATGGCGTCAGGAGCTTTGTGGTTAGCAGGCAGTGGGAGGGGATGAGTGCGTTTGACGAGGCGGTTGCGACGGAGAGTTTCAAGCAGGGGGTGGGGATTTTGATGGGCTGGGGCGCGCCGTTTAGGCTGGTGAGTTGGTGATGTGTGTGATGGTGGACATGAAGCGCTAACGTGAGTAGTGGCATGTTGAGAGTGTGGGACTGTAGTATGGGGTTGGCATTCGGCTGGTGCTAGGCTTTGCTGCTAATGGCATGTCGTTGTTAGGGTGGAGACAATGTAGATTGCTGTGTGGAGAAAGCTTTTTCTACGAAGGAGCTCGTGTCTTTCAAGTGATTGATTCAGAGTACAAGAGATTCTTACATTGGATTTACCTTAGTATTTTTCAACACACATAACGATCCCATTTTCACAATGATATAGTCTTCGCTACTCTTTACATCTGTAGCCATCTAAATAAAGTCTTGATCGTATTATTCAGTGATTAGCAGGCGTAAAATAGATTGACTTGGGATGATATGTAATGTGGTCGGCCAATATACACAGTGGAGCGTGGGTGATGCCCGAATTAGTGCTAGCGTACAGTAGTGATTTTGACCTCATATCATAAATCAGCAATCTACCAACCACCTTCAATCCATCATTTACCCGACGATCTCTATCACCACAATGAATGATGAATGGAGACCAGCCGATACGCTAGATCACGACAGAGATCATGTCTGCGCTGGTGAAAGGCGAAGGTCAAATGCGACCGCAAACCTGGACGCTGCTTCAGGTGTCTGTCCAAGGATCTCATCTGGACTTATAGGCGTGAAGCAACCGCAAACCTATTGCCCTCGAATGCGAAGGGCTGCGGGCCATTCCAAGGTAGTCTTACTATCAGAATGACAGAACAGCAGTATCCAGATACGAACCGAGAAGGCATATCCGGATGTCCTGAACTGACATGCTTCACTACACATCAAGACCCCCCCCCTGCCCATTTACGATTGTGCAATATAGCCAATGTCGATTTGCTCACAGGCCACCGTCAAGAAGACATAGCTACAGGAAGCTTTGGTGCATCAACAACATGAAAGATCATGCATGGGTCGTATCCAGGCCACTCCACCCAAACCTGAACTGTGGAGGTGTACTTGTTACCACCGAGCTGCGCTTTGTGTTGCGCTAGGAAGTACCCAGCCGCGATACCGTTTGGTGACCCTGCAAATGTTGTTAGAAATTAGACGGCAAAGACACAAGTCTGACAGGTACGCATCTCACTTACCTAGCAGAGCGGCCCCCTCCTCAGTGTTCGTATCGAACGTCAGACCCGGCCATGTAGGTACTGTGGTGATTCGCTTCTGGCCATCGGGAACCTTGTAAGATCGCAACGCCTCAGCAATGAGTTGCTTTGTAATCTCGTTCCGAATGTCGTGCATGAGAAATGTCTTAATGTTGTGTAGATCTCCACTACCAGAATGTACTCGGCGCCATATTCCCCATGCCATATCCGAGATACGCCTCAACTCAGGCAGATCTTCAGCGGGCGGGTTGGTGTGTAGACCCCAAGTCTTCTTGGCGCCCTCGACAGCGGAGATGCGGTCGAGGAAGTAGATTATCCCATCAGGATTTGCACCAATGATTGCTTTGGCTTGAGTTGCCGGTAATGTGAATTAGCTGTGTACGCATGTAACATCAAGTCACTCACTCTATAGGTCTTTCCATCCACTTCATAGTTCTGCTTGTAGCTCGGGACCAAGAAACCATCTTTGTCCCGCATGTTTGGATCGTAATGCTGGAAGAAGAAACACTCGTTTGGCCCTCCGACTACACTGCCCTTGGGATCAATGTGCAGCGCCTCCAGCGGCTGACGTAGGTACGTGTCGAACTTGCACTGATCTTCTACGTCGCGATTGAACTCATAGTATCCCCAACGCTTGAGCTCTTCTTCTAAAGTGCCGTCAAATGGGGTGTCAATGGGCGTCAGATATTCGGCAGCTTTGTCTTTGTTGTTTGTCATCGCTTGCCAAAGCTTCTGGCCGCGGCATGCATACTTCTGCCACACTTCGGATCTTGGTATTGCCGGTGGATCATCTCCTGTTGCAAGTATTGCAAATGGTGGGAGAGCAGTGAAATTATCGCCCGGTCGTTGCGGTAAGGTAGGGTATTCGCGTGTCTCAAGGCGCGGCGAATGAAGGACAACCCTACTTACCGCAAGTAGAGGGAAAAACATTGCCGAAGTCGCACGTGCCCACTTCATACTGGCGAAGTACAGAGGAGTTGCACTGGAGAGTTGTAGCAGTTGCTTTTCGGGAAATGTGTGAGTAGAGTAGAGAGTCTAGTGCTTTAAAAGACCGATAGCTACTGCTGCGTAGCTATCGCAGCTACCAGTGAAGCTGCAAAGTGAAGGTACGAGCGCAACCACGCACTGTCCTCACCATGCAGAACAAGCCAATAATGGTACAGTACACATACACGTTACCCACACCTTTAGGCCAGGCACATATTTTCTTGAGATATACTACATTCACTGCGGCCTAAGATCAGGTAGGAAGGAAAGCTACCGCACTCCTAACAATTCGAATACATGGAAAAGAGGCGCTCAAAAGCACCGCAATAGGCATGTATTCTACGCTAAACAGGGGGTTGGTAGGTATTGAACACCCTACAAGCAAGTTTACATAGCTACAGAATTCCTGCAACTTATCGATGAGCACGAGCTTACACAGCTCTCAATGTAGTGAAACAATGGGAAGATGAAATGCATCATGCCCCAAGGCACCACTACGCTGGATCCCGATAGCCGTATCATGTCACACATGACACAAGTACCTGTCTTGCTATGATCTCGAGACAGCAGCTCTACATTGGGACTTGCACCTTACGTGGAGCCGTTGCCGGCCCCTAGAGGCGACCTCCGCAGCCATGCACACACCTAACGACAAGGTCTACGCACGAGAGTTGGCCACATGGTATGCTACCATCTGCCTTCACAGCGAGAAAGCCCAATGTAAGTACGCAGTGTGCGTCGCATTATTAAGGCAAAGCAGACACAGCCTCAAACACTAGCCTCGTTCGCGGGTCCTGTGTCGCTTGGTCACATCCAAGTACGGCACGTTGGTACCTCGCTACTGTTCCAAACAGGCAGTCGATCCTGTATCAGCCTCACCTGGACGAATACCTTGCATGGCGCACACGTGGCGGAGTGAGACCATACCGGCTATCGTGAACATGATCGTGCGATCCAACACCCAACACTGACCGATGCCGTGGGAGGCTGCAACCTGTTTCTCACGTATTGCAGAACTACAGGTCATGTTCGACGCGGCCCTTCCGTGGACCGAGTTCTGGAAGGCAATGCCGTTCCGACGCCATGGGTAGCTCAGCTACAAATGTAAGTCAGCCCAAATTGAGGCCAGCTTTCGATTCCAAGTGACGTGCACACCCAACCTACTGCTGGATTCAGAGAGAGAAGAACAGCTTGGTGCAGCACAACTACAAGAACATACCTCAGCCACCGAAAGCCACTTACTGAATCGACGTCAGGCCGTTGCACGCACACTGTCCGGGTGCAATGCCACTCCGCGGCAATGGGAGAATGAATTCGGTATAAGGAGCAGGACCTGGCAACGCCTCCAACGCCCATCAAAAGCCTTCAGCACTCAATTCCACAAGCACCTCAAGCATCACAAGACACCAGAGCTGCAACAATGCGCCTCCAATCCTCCACCGCTATTTTGGCGATTCTTCCTTTCGTCATCGGCGGCCCTTTCAGAGAGACGCTGAGCACTTCCATCACCAACGCACTCGAGATCCGTGCTGCAGAGCCCGCCAACATCGTGTCACTCGCACCGTCTGCAGACCAGCCCTACTTCCAGGTCACCGGCTTCGACGCCTTCATGCCATCTGCGGCAGCGCTGAAAAGCGCCGAAACCTCGTTCTCACGCGCGGTTTTCAACCTCCGACTCATGCACCCGGATCCAGCGCAGCGCTGGACCACGCGCTGTTTCGTGCATACGCGCGGCGCACTGTGCGACCCGAATGCATGGAGGGATTGCGCGCGGGTCACCGTCCGCAAGAACAAGCCTGAGTGGCTGAGGTTCCGTTTTGGACCCGACATGTCGAGCGTAGAGATTTCGCGCGTGTGGGACCACAACGGAGTGATGCTGAGAGTTGGAGCTCAAGAGCCCGCAACCTGGGTTAGCAAGACGAGCCTGGATGACATGAACGGCAATATGACAACAACTGAGTTGGGGAACTGGTACAAAAGGTCTGAGGCATGGGTGTTTGAGTGGAAGCAGGCTGTGGCTTGAGACTCGACAAGGCGTGATGGGGACTTATATGAGAACAAGACATGGATGTAATATGTGCTTTGAAAACGCAGGCAACAACAGCGTTGGAGTTCAGGCGTTAGCAATCGTTTCCGTAAAACAATAGAAAGGGGCTGTAAATCATTAAAATTATAATTCTCAGGTGGCCCCGAATCTCATCTCTTAACGCATATCAGATCCGGAACGCCTTGGTTCCAAAGGTACCCTACAAGTGAAAATCAGACTGACTGATACGAGGAATGAGTAATGGCATGGTATCGCTCCTTGTTGAGTGTCGCATAATGAGCGCTATACCTACAAATCAAATGACCAACGTCCTTCACTAACAGTTGCAACCTGCAGGTCCCTGTGTCTGGTTCGCCTCCGGCCTGAGGTTGACGCCCTGTCTTTGCTGGCCAGGCCTCAGGTTTCGCGGACCAGCCTGGTCGAGGGGCAGCTTCTTTGCGATGGCGGTGAAGAGCTCGCGTACGTTCTCGCTCGTCTTGGCAGATGTCTCGAAGAAAAGAAGGCCGGCTTCGCGGGCATACTGCTCGGCATCTGCGGTGGTGATGGCGCGTTTGTCGGGGCTTTCGGTGACCAAATCGAGCTTGTTGCCGGCAAGAGCGATGATGATGTTCTCGTTTGCCTGACGCTGGAGCTCCTTTACCCACGCTTTCGCCTTATCGAGCGATGCCTACAGAGTGTCAATGAGTGACCGAATAGAGGTTTCAGATGATGCGTACAGCTTGTGTGATGTCGTAAACAACGACTGCGCAGTTTGCGTTTCTGTAGTACATGGGCGCCAGTGACTTGTAACGCTCCTGGCCGGCGGTGTCCCAGATCTCAAACTTGACTGTTGTGTTCTCGTCGAGGGCGATGGTCTGGGTAAGGAAGGCGGCGCCGATAGTCGATTCTCTGTAGTCGTCGAATTGGTCCTACCACCAAGTCAATACCGACCAGCAAACGAGGCGTGAAACACCAACCTTTACAAAGCGCAACACCAGGGACGACTGCATGGACGTTAGCTCATATCGTGGCTGCCTTGATTGGGCCGCGAACCTTTCCAACGGCGGATTCACCTGCGCAAGGTTAGCCAACTGCCTTTACATGGCCTGGATATGTCTTTGCATACCGAGCAGCACCAGCTTGAACTGGGCGAACCTGGAACCGCCAGGGCGTCCACCTTGTTGTACTCTCTGCGACATGGCGGGCTAAAGCTGGACGGCGCTACCAGGCCGTACTTGGGGATCGGTGTGGGGTGAAGAAGAGCGGCGAGCGCGTAGATGTAAAGGCTGTCAGGGCGGCGGTGTAGGTGGGTCTGTTGGCTATTGCTGGGCGTGAGTGATCAAGTCGTTGTTGCCCTGTGACGGCTCGCAATGGCCGGCTGCTCCGTGTTTCCCTCGAGTCTTGGCATGACGCCAACGCTCTGAACACGAAGCATGTTGCGCAAAGTATCGCACATCTTGAACACCGAGCCGCAACTCTCGCCGGCATAGCAAAGCTATGATATAGACTCACCACACTCGGATCTCCCCCAAGCCCACTAATTTGACCAAATCGACGCTACAACGCTTCCTGCTACGCAGATAATCGCTGCCATGGGCGCCGTCCTGCCGTACCGCGACATCAATGTGCACTCGTCCCCGTCGCACTACGCCTTCTCCTCTCCGTCCTCGCCGACTGCACCGACACTGGTCGTAGACCGACCTACAGGTGACATCCGTCTGCACGATGGAAAACTTCTGGGCTCAAAAAGGGTGTCCAGCATTGCTGGTATCCTTGGCATTATCAAGCTGCGACTAGGTAGATACCCCTCAAAGCTGGTATGAACCGGCGGGCTGATGCGCGTGAAGACAAGTACATTATCGTCATCACCAAGGCCCAGCCTATGGGCAGGATAAAGGGCCATATGATCTACAAGGTCGTCGCTACCGAGTTCCTGCCCCTGCGCGAACGACCCCTGCACGACCCTGACGAGGACAACTATCTGTCCCTGCTTAAGACGCTGATCAAACAGTCGCCGCTGTTCTTCTCGTATTCGTTCGACATCACCAATAGCTTCCAGCGACAAGCGCACCTCGACCCCTCAACTCCCCTTTGGAAGCGTGCAGACGATCGGTTCTACTGGAACCGCTTCGTGTCCAGCGACTTGATCGACTTCCGTGGAGGGCTGAGCACCGGCTATGGAAGACACTCGAGTGGCCAGTCGCCAGATGTCGACCCGTACATCCTGCCTGTCATGTACGGCATGATGGAGATCAAGAACACTTCGATCAAGGGCACACCACTTACTTTCATCTTGATCACACGAAGATCGCGACTCAAGGCTGGAACACGATACTTCTCGCGTGGTATCGACGAGAATGGCAACGTGTCCAACTTCAACGAGACGGAGCAGGCCATCATCCTCAACGACAGCGCGTCTGGCGGACCAGGGGGGTTCGGGTCGAACCAGAACGGTGCAGTCGGCGCCGCACCGGGTAAAGAGACGCAGGTCCTTGCATACGTTCAAACCCGAGGCAGCGTGCCCGTGTACTGGGCCGAGATCAATACTCTCAAATACACGCCAAAGTTGCAGGTTCGCGGCGTCGAGAGCGCCATCCCCGCGGCGAAGAAGCACTTTGCGGAGCAGATTCGTTTGTACGGCGACAACTGGATGGTCAACTTGGTCAATCAAAAGGGCCGTGAACAGCGGGTCAAGGAAGCGTACGAAGAGATGGTCAACTTCTTGGTGACCTCACCCAATGAGAATGTTGAAGGTGATAAGATTACCGACGAGAAGTTCCACATCGTCGAGCCCACCAATGCCCAGACGGTTTGGGACCGCCTCCACTATGTCTACTTCGACTTCCACACCGAAACGAAGGGTCTACGCTGGGACCGAGCCAAACTGCTCATGGACCAGCTGGAGCCCCATGTGGTGAAACACGGCTACTTCCGGTCTGTTGACATGCCTGGTGATGGAAGCCGTGTTGAGGTCAGGCGCCACCAGACCGCTGTTGTCCGTACGAACTGCATGGACTGCCTCGACCGCACAAATGTCGTACAAAGTATGATTGGTCGTTTCATCCTGTCACGTATGCTCATTGATCTTGGTCTCATGCGCGAAGGCGAGAGCGCAGAAGAGGACAAGGCCTTTGAGTTCCTCTTCCGCAACGTATGGGCTGATAATGCGGATGTCGTGTCCAAGTCATACTCCGGCACTGGTGCGCTGAAGACTGACTTCACACGTCTTGGCGTTCGAACCAAGGGCGGCGCGCTTCAAGATCTCAACAACTCTATTACACGTTACTGCCTCAATAACTTTACCGACGGCCCGAGGCAGGACGCTTTCGATTTGTTCTTGGGTACCCATTTGCCCAGCGACTCTGCTATCGGCGGCCAGCTTCTCTTTGCCGACCGAAGGCCCCTTTTCATTCAAGCGATACCCTACATTCTCGCTGCGAGCATATTTTTCATCCTTGTTGGTACCTTCACTCGCCGCGCTCCCGACGCTGCGGTATGGCCGCTACGCCTTCTCCTTGTCCTCAGCCTTGCCACCGCAGGTGCATGCTTAAACTTCATGTGGGCCAACGGCACCCTTTATGTAAGTACCCAACACGCCTACCTCTCTGGTCTTTGTCGTTTACTAATTACCTGCAGGTCAACTGGCCGAAGCTCAACCGCCTCCCCCACCAAGTCGAGGCTTACCAATCCAGCCTCACAAAGGTGTCCCACAATCCCGTCGTTGGCTCTCTGGTTGGAACCAAGCACGAGAGGGGCAAGAGCGACGCCAGACTTCTGGGCTTGGAGGAGGGTAAGAAAAGAGTCGAGTAATTTTAATTTTTCCTTTGTTTGAGAACCGTGCGTGCATGCGTGATGCATCAGAACATTCTGCATGCGATAATACATATAGACGGGGTGGGGGGGCTTTCAATAGACTATTCAAGTACACTGTACTATTGGCTATGATTCAATCTTGCTTAGTCTAGAAACGCATGCACGCTCTGACTACCTAACCTATCGCGCTCAACACCCAGTTCCAGCTGCTCATCACGCCGCACTCGCTGGCTAACCTAGAGAGGCAATGCTCCATAAGCCAACAGCTGGACTCAGGCAGCGAAATGGCCTCAAGTGGCCCCATCTCGCAGGACGTCAGTAACCGATGAAGCCACCCAAGTCAGTAAGCAATCGCAGGGTAAAAATAGCGAAAATCCATTGTAGCGACCAGTCCCTCAAAATCTTGCTCCAGACGCGCTTTCCAGCAGCGTGCAGGAGTACTTCAACGCTTCCAGCCATCAACGGGGACCACAAAGCTTCTCGATGCAAGCATGTTAAATAAATGCTCAATTGTGAAAAATGTATTCTAGCCAACAGATGTTTACCCGAAATCCACCTGCGGCTCTGGTAGGCTCGTGGAGTGCGCCAACTCCCGCAGCATTCGATGGGCAGTCAAAATTGCCTGTTTCGGTAAACCCTGATCTCAATAGATTGGAGCCAACAGTGAAACGTTGGGCCGTAGGAACCGTGACTCGAACGCGTGGCTGGAGTCCGTCAGACCCTACAGCAATCAATAGGATTTGGAAGTTGCCTAATCGGGAAGGTTCGGGCGTTCGGTACTGTGAGGGGCGAGGCTGGAGGTGGAGGTGAAAGTGACGAGCTCGGTTGGTTTCACTTTTTTTCTGGCTGGACGGTTTTCCTTTGTGGGTTGCGGCAATTTGCGCTTGATATGAAGTTACCGGATTAGGTAGATTCGCTAGATCTTGTACTGCACAGAGGTGAAATTGAATTGAAGATAAGGTGTTGTCATTGGCTCTGAAACTGTTAGACATTTGTCGAAGGCAGTCCCTATTTCGACGGACTTATTACATGAGCTTGTGCAACATGGTCTGGATTATGAATTACTTCCAGGCAATGAGAGACAACAAGTCCTCCATGTCTCTCCATTGAGTTCAATCTGCCTCTCTGACGGCCGGACTCTTTGGTGTCTAGAGCCCATACCACATGAATTCGCCCGACTTAAAAGTGCCCTAGAAAAACTCTAAAAGGCCTCAGCTGTCCGTCTCGTGCGAGGATCACCGCGAAACAGAGGACAGGTACTGATGAGAGCATCGTCCACACCAGAACAAACACACTCCGGCTCTTCAGCGTTGTGCCAACGCAAAGTGCAAGTAGCAGCCCAATTGTTGGTCCAATCGTCCAAAAGCAGAACAGAAAGTCGAGTATCCATACAAGACTCGAAGTCAATACAAACACACTGGTCGCGAGATACCACCACATGTTTTCCACAAGCCATCTCCGGAGCGACGTTCTAGACGGCTCCTTCTCCACGACGAGCGAGGAGCTGTACATAATGCACCCGCCCTGTACATCGTCGATACGCTGTCGGAATTCCTTCTCCGAGAGAAGCTCGTAGTTGTCCGTTTTTAGATCGAGCTCTTTCGACATTGCTGCTGCAAGCTCAATTACGGCTTTGTGTGTGCCAGCGATAGAGCCTCGTCCCCGCTTCAGCAAGATAGCTTGAGCGCGCCACCACATTGTGATGATACCGATTGTCCAGACTAGGAGCATGATGTTCATGCAGAACAGCTGCACGAAGGAGAAGCCCCACTGATAGTTGTTCTAGCGCCGTGTAA
Source organism: Stagonosporopsis tanaceti (assembly GCA_000812845.1). NCBI lineage: Eukaryota > Fungi > Ascomycota > Dothideomycetes > Pleosporales > Didymellaceae > Stagonosporopsis > Stagonosporopsis tanaceti. The sequence goes on along the minus strand of JUDZ01008936.1, from coordinate 1,599 downwards.
GTAGGAACAACAATCATAAAGTGAGTGGTAGCCATACCCCGCTTGATTGGCACTTTCCATTTGTAGAGAGGTAGTTGTAGTCGTACGTTTCGTTCGCCCACATCCAAAGCCTTTGATTTTGATCCTCCTTCTCGAAGGATTTAGCCGAGCCATATAGGCTCATGTCGTAGAAGTAAGAGGCCGAGATGTTTAGAGTCGGTGCGTCGAGGCTGTGACCCATGAAGACAGATGCTTCATTCGAGGTCCCATCGAACCCATACTGCTCAACGTCTCGATCGTATGTTAGCAGTAAGAAATGGATGTTGGAAAACATGGTACCGAGTGAAGAGCAATATACATACATTTAGAAACATTGTTCTGCACTAGGCAATCGTAACTGTAACTCCGGCTAGACATAATCGAAGCTATGTATGTTGCGTTCCAAGTGTCGTAGTTATCGGAAGGCCATCTTAAGCTTGTGCAATCTAGGTCCATCGGTACATCGAACACGACTGGTTCCTAGAAAGCGTTAGGAGAGATCACAGCTCCAATCTCTTTACTCACGTACACCATCATGCCATGCTGCATTATCAGTGACAAAGTACTGCTCGATCTGTCCAATTCTATCGCCGTCGTGGACGATGTAAAGGACTTGGACGAACTTGTCGAAGCGGATCCAGTTTCCGTTTTGGTGATCTGGCACGTATGCTTTAACAATGCTAGTATATCCCGTCATCGCGCTTGCAAATGTAGGAAAACAAAGCGTAAAAGCCATGGTGAGAATCATAAAGATCATTGCTATCTTAGAATGAAGGCCTTTGCGCCAGGTAAAATCTCGGATGAGAAAGACAGTCGACCAGAGAGATGGGCCGGTCTCCAGAAATACTGCTCGGTAAGATTGGTAGGTTATGGATGCTGTCTCCATTGAAGTAGTGACATACAGTGCAAACACACGCCAACTGCAGAAGGCAAGTAATGCCTGACCACCTCGACCAAAACCCTGGGCCAAATCAGCAAAGTAGCATATTGTAAATCATTGTAGAACTCACTACGTCCCAAGCAACGTCTATTAGCTTAGCGTTGTCAAATGAAAGCTCACCAAGAGCGAGCGTAATCTGGAAGAAGCTTGTTCGACTCCAGTAACTATAATATCCGGGATTTAAGTGGAATTGACCGTCCGGAGTGCATGCCCCCAGCGACACGCCTGAGATGCGCGATACAAACGCAAGCGCGATTGGTAATACTGGCAGTCCAATTGTCCAGATCAGAATTGGAAGCAAAAGTAAGACTTTGCCCACAAGAACCCCGTTCCATTGTGCGTTTCGGAGATCGGCTCGAGCTTCTTGCCATGCTTGCTGCACAAATTTACAAGGTGAAGAAACCATTTAGACAAACTCTTTCGTAGAAGTGCATTCAGAACTGCGAAGAACCGTATTGAGGGAGCAGTGGTACAGATTGTGGGCAAGCTGAAGACACATACGACTTATGGTGCGCCTTGACCAAGTAGCGGGTTTCTGTTCGAGGGCAGGCTTCGGTCAAGCTCCATGCCAAAGTTAGTTGTGGGAGCCAGACCCGGACACAGAAACGCCACCATGCAGCTCCCCATGTCTTCGCATCTTT
>JUDZ01008935.1:0-13324 GCA_000812845.1 Stagonosporopsis tanaceti | reverse complement strand
CCTCCCACCACCCCCTCACCTCCTCCTCCACTTCCAGCCACTCAACGCCCCTCTCCTTCTCCCGCGTCCGAGTCCCCCTCTCCACCCCCTCAAGTTCTTCTTCAAGCCGCGACAGCGCTGTGAAAGCGTTGCCGTGGTGGAGCGGGGGTGCAAAGAGGGGGGAAAGCCGTTTTTGGTCTGGATCTGCATCTGCATCTGCATCTGCATCTTTGCGTAAGGTGTCGAGGGAGGGTTTGTCGTTGTCCTTGGTTTTAACGGACGAGGAGGAGGGGGATAAAGACGCAGATGCAGATGCAGATTGGTGCTGGGGATGTAGCCCATACCACGCCCTGGGCTGGAAGAGCACTTCACGTTTCTGCGCTGCGTGGCGGGTGTGGAGGATGTGGTGGAGTGCTTCGGCGGTGATGTCGATGACGGTGGTGGCGTCTGTGTCTGTGTCTATGTCTGTGTCTATGTCGGAGCGCTCTTTGCCACGGGTTTCCCACGCTTCATCATAGTCTCCGTCGTTGGTATTGTGGTCATGGTCAGTATTGTGGTCGTGGTCGTGGTCGTGAGACTGGCTGCCGGAGTGAATGTGCACAATCGCCTGCGTGAGGATCTCCAGCGTCGTGGCGCTGACGCGGAGCCAAAAGATACTGAGGTCGAGGTCGAGCTCAAGACCTGGATCCACTGCCGCTGACCCGTTCCCCCACTGCGTCCCGCGCTCGACGTCCTCCGAGCGCGGCAAAGGCGAAGGCAGGATCATCGCCAACCGCTTCAGCGCCTCACCTGCAGCGGGGTCGTCAAGCGTCAGATCCGCCGGGGCGAGAAGAAACTCCAGTCCTCGCTCGGGGAACAAGGGGATCGTGCCGGGATCAAAGTACCTTTTGATCCATGTCAGCACTCTCGCTCGTATGCCCCATCTACCATCTCCAACCCCCAACCCCCACCCCCACCCCTTCAATGGCTACTTACAAGATCCACCCCTCCTCTCCCCCCTCCATCATCGCCCGCACAATGACATCCACCAGGAAATATAACAGGTTTGTTGCTCCGCGGACGATAGGGGCACGTAGGCTGTGCATCCCGTACCCGCACTTTTCGTTCTGCCGCTCGTGGAGTGTGAGGATCCGCTGGTGAAGAGCGGGGAGGGAGGGGTAGTTGAGTGTCGCTTTGATGATTCGGGGTAAGGATTGCTGTGGGAAGGGAGCGGGTAGGGACGGGCGGTGGAAGTAGGAGAATTGGGGGAGTGGGGAGTGTGGCCAGAGACTGGGGGAAGTGGAGAAAAGGTGGAAGGTTAGGAGCAGGAAGGGGATGGAGAGGAGGATGAGAGTGCAGATTGAGAGGCGTATGGGTGTGAGGCGGAGGCGGGGCATGTTAAGTGTGGAAGGTGGTGCTTGGAGATATGTGGTGGAGAGGAATCGGGGGGATTGGAGGTCGATGGAAACGGAGGGTAGAAAGGTGAGGGTGAGTGTTGGCAGGTGAAGTGAGCCTGGCAAACGAGGCTTGACTAGTCGACCCAAAATTGGACGTGTTCAAACGCAACGCAGTACGTACGTCCTCTATACCTCTTCCTTCCCCTTGACCTCCTCAGGCCCCACCCTCGCCTGCGCCTCCTCACTTTCCTCCCTCTCCTTTCTCACCGCTTCCGCCTCCTCCCTCTTCTTCATCCTCAAATACTGGCAAAACTTGCTCTTCTCCCTCATCCTGCCTCCCCACTTCAAAAACACAAAGGGGACCACACACAACGCCACCGCCAGAAACCCAAGCAAACTCGTCGCCCACGCTACACCAAGGGCCTTGTACATAGGCCTCGTGGCGAACGGCAGCACGGCGCCAAAGGATGACCGCGACAGCGACGCAGCAGCCATTGCGCTCGCAGCGAAGACTTCGTACGCGTCGACGAGGTAGTTGAGCAGCGCCATGAAGAGACACAGATAGCCCATTCCGAACAGCACGCCGGCACATATGGGCACCATCCAATGGATGCTTTCTCGCGCCGTCCAGCCAAGCCAGAAGCTTGAGATGACGAAGAAGGGGCCCGCGATGCAGGCGAGTGGCAGACGGACCATTTCTTCGTTGGAGGCCCACGGTTTGTGCAGTCGCTGTGCGCGAGACAGGTACCAGTCCCAGGTCAGGTAGAAGGCGGCAGAGATTAGGGCGCCGACGCCGATGGGGAGGAAGGTGAGGCCTTGTTCGCCGGGGGTGAAGCCGTAGATGCCAGTGAAGATGATGGGGTAGGATTGTAGGTAGATGTAGAAGATAGCGTCTGTGAGGTTGGTCAGTGCGGAGAAGGGAGGGGAGAAGAAAGCGGTGGAGGCGACGTACAGGCGTAGCTCAGATACAGACAGGTAAAAAGTACCAGCGGCTCGAAGCACAGCATACGCAGCGGCCGCGTCAGAATTACAGTGACGATGTGGTTGAGGTCCGTCTTCTCCAGCTCGATGGGTGCGGTGATAGTCTCATCGCCCGTCTCCTTACGCATTCTCTGTGCGCGGTGCTTCAAGATTACCGGTCCGTACGTCTCAGGCAAAAAGATGAAGAGCGGCCAGGTAACGCCCGCCAGAATGGCTCCGACCCAGAAGCCCCATGCCCACGAGACGACTGATATGTATCCCGAAATCGGTGGACCGAGGATGGGCCCGAAGGTCGTCGCAGCCATGAAGCCAGCCATGCTCCTTCCGCGGCTTTTCGGGTCGTGGTAGATGTCCGCGCAAATACCACCGACAACGCTGATTGCACAGCTGCCTCCAATACCGACGAGCAATCTGAAGATGACGAGAGCTGCGAAGTTGGGCGATACGGCTGAGGTGATGGAGAAGATGGTGAATATGGCAAATGAGATAATCATCACAAGCTTGCGGCCGTAGGACTCAGACAGCGGGCCCCAGATCCTGCCTTCTTGTCAGAGTCTATACTTGCCCTATGCATACCCGGCCTTTGCTTACATGGGTCCGCATACATAGCCAACGAGGTACATGGAGGTGGGCAAGATGAGCTTGTATTCATTCGTTTCGTTGAAGTGTTCCGAAATTGGTCCTGTTGCACCAGCTGGTAACCTAGTTGCAGGTCAGTCTATGCTTAGATGATGATGTCAAGAGAAACTTACGAAGACCCAATCGTGCTGTTCATCACTGTCGAGCTGTTAGAGGGTAGGTGCATTTTCGAAGGTAGTACTCACCGCTCATGATAGCTACAAAAAGGGCGTAAAGCTTCTTGAGCTGCCACCTGTTAGTGTCTGAGGTACTCAAAGATCCATCAAGTTCACCTGTCGCCAGTTATCCGGGTTATCAGGATCTCCCTCCTTGAACCGGATGATCTTCTTAGGCTCGCCATGAGAAGCGGTAGATTCATTCGAACGTGAGCCGGCCCTCAACGTCGAGCTCGACGGATGCAGCGTGACAACCTCCTCAATCCCATTCTCGTCGACGTTTCCCACGTCGGAAGTCGAGTCTATCTCTTTCTCCAGATCCCTCCATTGGTCAGCACGTGACCCTTCTGCATCTGTGGAAGCTGTGTAAGTAGTCGTTCGAAGGTCGGTTATGAAACAAAGGCATGCATACGACGACCCCTTGAGCTCCTCCTACTTCTTCCACTCCTCACGCTTCTAGAAGTCGTACTCCTCACGAGTGCCACCGGTGTTGTGACGTGGAAGCCATCGTTCAGCCGCTGCTGCTGTTGATCGCGGGAATAAGTCCGCTCCAAATCCGCAGACTCCATAATCCGAGATGACGTTCAGCTTGGCAATGATGGCACTCAACACAAGCAGAAATGAGCATGGCAACACAATGGCGAAGCGAGGTGTCAGGAATTTGGATCAGAGCAATAGCCGACCCCGCGAATTGATGGAATTCTCTCCGAGGCGCAAAAGGGTAGCGTGAAATGGATTGTTCTTAAAGAATTAGCTGCATAACACGGGAATAAAACAAACAGATGACGGTCGCATATCGGCATTGGGGAACTCGGTGTTGTAGGGCGTGGACCCACTTGCCGACGCGCTGCAAGAGCCTCAGATGGATGCAATTCGTCGAGGGCTGCTTGAATTCATGTTGTGACTCGAATTGCATACGGGTCTTTATGACTGCGTTATTGTGAGGGTCATTCCGAGTCCGAGATCAATTCCGAAGGTAAATGCAACTCCACCTGACAGAAAGCGGGAAATCTATGCACACTGATAATATGCAACATCGTGTGTTTGTTGTCGCGTAGTGCATTCTTGATGCTAAAGGGTTGTTGTGCTTAGGTTTCAAGGTTGATGCTCCGCCCAAAGCGGCTGTACAGGACCTTTTTCAACTCTCCCATCTCTTCCTGGACCAAATCGAGCTTGGACTTCAGTGCGTCGACTTCTTCGTCAATGGTCTGTGTTGAGCTCTCGAGAAGCTCGAGAACCTGTGGTTGTGGTAACGAGACGAAGCAGTCACCAACTTTGTAGCTGTAAGAATGTCAGTAAAGTTTTGCGTGTTGTTGGTATCGATATTTGACAACAAAGGTCTGCACTTACGGTACCTTCTCCTCCTCATCTACAAGTTCGAGTTCTGTTGAGATCTCTTCAAGGTCTTCCTTCTCTTTCTGTTATGTGTTAGCAAGGTTGCAAAACGAAGCTTCTGTCTCTTGCTCTATCTGTGGAGTTTGAATTGGAAACACTTGATGGTCTGTAAAACATGCCATCACACAGCAGGGAGCGATCAACAAGAAGGCGGGGTACTCACAATCTTCGCCTGGAGCTCTTCTTCTAGCAGTGTCTCTTTCTGGTGCAGAGAACTAAACTTGTTGATCTTTTCTTGGTCTTCGCGGCGAACTTCCATGTCCTCGCTGCCTGCTGCAGCCTCCTCCTCTTTGGTGAGCTGTCCAGCCATTAGCATCAATTTCTACGGGCAGCGGTAACCATCTGGCGCTCACCATACGACGCTGCATATTGGGAGAGCGATAGTATTTGAAGAAGTCTTGTTGTCGAATGGACTCGCGATGAGTGAGGTGGAGCAAGTTGGTGGTGGTCTTGGCGTTGTGATGAACTTTCGAACGCCGCTTCCAAATTTGGTGGTGTTCACAAACAGAATGCCAAGCCACGTCCAACGACATTCCAAATTGAGATTATAGGAAGCTGAACGAGAAAGCGGTATGAGGGCTACAATTTGTCGTCTTGTTCACCACAAAGTCAAAATGGTATAGTTCTTGCTGGATGGTGTTGAATGCCTGCAACAAAAGCCTTAAAGTCGACATGACTACATGAACTATAAGGTCTACGTGGTTCCGTCATCAACCGTATCCTTATGCCACAGATCGCCAGGGCCAACGTCTATGGGTCCCGCTGCAGCGCCGGCTGCAGCCCCAACTGTGCTACTTGTGTGTGCTCCAGCAGTCGAGAACAACATCCAAAACACCATGAAATGTAGTCCCATCAGATACACTGCGAAGATGTTGCGACTTGATCTTGTCGCCAAAACAAACTTGGTGACTCGTAGAACGATGCGTTCGAAGATGTGCATGCGCTTCATTGCGCGGGCAGATTCCCTGCCCCGGAACGCCGCGAAAGGAGACAGATTTGACTCGTAGGCGGAGCGGTACCGATCAGTCGCATTTTCACCAATCTGAACCGTTGAAGGGTTCGGATTGGCTCCGTAAGATGATGCAGAGGCCGCTGGTCCCCTGTTGTGTGCGTTGTACGAGGACACGTAACGTGTCTTTTCATACAGGTCAAGGTTATCCTTCTGGAGCGAGCCGATCTCAGACCGTAGAGAAGTAATGGTCTGATGTGACTTCTGGAGCTCGGTTTCGAGCTCTGCGTTGCGCTTCTTGAAGCGGTCACGTTGCGCTGTGACCATGGGCAGGATACCCGACCCTCCACTCACTTGCTCACCGGCACGTAGCGAAGCGAGTGTGTTCTGTGAAGAATTGTCGAATCCTGAGATGATGGAAGATGTTGGCGACGTTGCCCTGCCGCGTCGAGTCCCTGCGAACGACGACTGTGGATAACGGGAGACATAGGTCCCTGCTACTGACCTGCCAGAGGGGTCAAAGGCGTTGGAAGCCTCCTGTTGCACATTCTCAAGGTCAGCTTCCAACGTGTCGTTGAGGGCTTTCGACTTCTCAAGCTCCATGTTAGTCTGAGAGAGCTCCTCTTGCAGAGCCTCCAACCTGCTCTGCAGGTCGTTGTGAGACACGCGCAGGACTGTCAGCTCGTTGCTGATCTTCTTGTTGCGGGCAAGCAATAGCTGCTCTAATGTCTCGCCCTTCCCTTTGCCGGCGGCACCATTCTGCGAAAGGGCAATCTCGGTTGCCTCGTCATCGTCGTCCCCTGTCGCGAACTCGATTGACTGGACGGATTAGTATTTGCTCGCAGCAGATGTAACGACACTCTCACCTTCAGCACCTCCAACTCTTGCTTCACGTTGTCGTAATCACTCCACTTTTGCACCTTCTCGCGCAGAGCTTCCTTTTCACTTTTGAGTGACTTGATCTCTCGCTCCAGATTGCGAGAGCCGGTTTCCAGTCGTGTGCGCTCCGAGTCCTTTTCAAATCGTGCATTCTCAAGCTTGCGCAACAGTGATGAGTTCTCTGAGCGCAGACGCAAGAATGCGGGGTCGTCTTCTACGGCAACGTGCTGTGCGTGGGCAGAAGCAGACTGCGCAAGCTCCAGACGCAGTTGTTCGTTGCGCGCTTCGATCTCCGCCAAACGATGGCTTGTCCTCTCCAACTCTGAGCTGACAATCTCAAGCTCTGCAGCTGTCGCACCGCTACTCTGCGCTGCAGCCTCCTCTCCACTGCCTAGTCTCTGGGAAACCTCGTAATTGGCTTTGAGCTCTTTCAACAGCCGCTCTTGGTTCTCGACCTTCTCCTCGAGACTCTTCTCTTTGGCCTCCCAGTTGTCCTTCTTCTCGTCCAGGACTGCAGACCATGAGGCTTCGATCTCCTTGATCTTGCTGTCACGGCTGTCCTCGACGGTCTTGCGGGCTGTGCGTTCCTCCTCAAGCTTCTTCTCTGACTCCTCCAGCTGTGAAGTCAGGCTTGCGACGGTCTTCTGTAGCCGTTCGTTCTCGGAAGTGAGCTTGGGCACAACTTCTTCAGCGGTGACAAGGGAGTCGATGGAAGCTTCGAGGAGGGGGTACGGGTCGGGTGCCTCGGAGAGCGGCGAGTAGAGTTGGAAGAACGAGGCTTGAACAGTCTTGGACTGGTTCGATATGAGGTCGATGAAGTTTTGGTATGCTGCAGACATGTGGTCAGTATGTCTGGCGTTGTGCTCTCGCAGCGGGCTTACACTTCAGCAGCCCCTTGATGTCGCTGAGCTTGCTCTCGTCGTCCAGCTTCCTGAAGTCCTTGGTCTTCTGCGCAAGCTCTTTCCGCTGGGTGAGCGTGTCCCGCTGGTGTGAGACGAGGTCTGAGGCTACCGTGTCGAGTTGTGGAACGAGGGCAGTGAGGTCGATATCTGGGGCCTGATCAGCGCTCTGGTGTAGTCTGAAATGTACGAGAACATACTCCTCCAGGCGCCAATCGCCTTTTGGAACTTGTTGCCCTCCTCGGTCTCTACTTGGCCAACTGCCGGCGTCGGCTCCTCCTCTTGCGCCGCATGCGCCTCGATGTCCAGACCGCCCTCCATGGCTGCGCTTGGTCGCGGTCGCAGATGGTCAGCAAAAGGTGTCCTGCGTCTGCCAGCGCGCACTTGGGTACATGCGCACTCTCACTCCATGCGTCGTGGGCGAGGGCACGTAGACAGCGACACCGACACGAAGCTGGGTGACGCGCGCGGGAGGCTAGGCATCCGATTGGGTGCACCCGGAGCTTCTACCCTGTGCCTGGGGAGCGACATCACCAGCCAGGAACATGGCCTCTGCCGCGCGCCCTTAGCCAGCATGGCGCGTGTGATGCTTCTGAACCATGGCCGAAGCAGCTCCCTCTCCCATCCGCCCGCCGCCGCAGGACGGGCCCTTCGTCCTGCGCAAGCTTGTCGCGGGCCTGCCACTGTCCGCTGACGGCGAGCACTCGGACGCCCGCATCACCTGCGTCGAAGTATGGGGTACGTGCCTGCTATGCTGCGTGCGCTACATGCCCCCGCACAGCTGACCCAGACCCAGACGGCAACCTCTACGTGGGCACCTCTGCCGCCGAGATCCTGCACTTCGTCCTCCTGCCGCCCGAGGCCGACGACCCTTCGGCAGAGCCCACCGCCATCATCGCCTCCAGGCTCGAGCCTCCACACAGCGACGCCAACGGCCCCGGCGTGCAGCAGATCCTCATCCTCCCCAGCATCTACAAGGCATGCGTGCTCTGCAACAACACCCTCTCCATCTACTCGCTGCCAGAACTGAGCCCGGACTCGACCTTCAAGCCCATATCATGCCTGTGGGTTGGAGGTGTGGATTTGAACGAAGAAGAGGGGGACGACGGTGGTGTTGTGGTCGTGATTGGCTTGAAGAAGAGGCTACGGCTCGTCCAGATCACAGAGAACTCCCCACCAAGGGCTGTCAAGACCATTGAGTATGGCGGGTGCCTGGTATCTGTCAGACGGGAGACCTTCTCTTGCGCCGCAGACAGCCACTCGTACGCCTTGCTGGACGTCATGCATCAGCAAAAGGTTGGCTTGTTCCCCATCTCTTCCTTAGACCCGGACGCCGGTGACGTGGGAGGAGCTGCCGAGACGATTGCAACCGTACCCCAACCTCCATCGCGAAACGTCTCGTCAGCGAGCGCGCAGCCACACCGGGCCGACCAGAAGGGTCACAGCCGAAGTGCAAGCCTCAACATCATGGGGATAGGCAGTGGTCCTTCTTCACGAACGGCAAGCCCTCGACCCCCCGCGCAACGCTACGGTTTCGATGTGCCTGAGTCCATGTCTCGGACTGCCTCGCCTGCGCCAGGTCATTCACCAGCTCGATCTCCTACAAGACCAGCTGAGGGAGCGTCTGCAGAAGGAGCCAGTGTTGACAAGCCTCTACCGCACCCACCTGGGGAAGATGCACCCCAACTTGAGGTACAGGAAGCCCCGAAACCTCCAGCGTTTGTGCCTCTCAAACCACACATTGCCTCCCCGAATCCTAATGAGTTTCTGCTCACCGTCGGCACAACACCTTCAGAACAAGGTGTTGGCATGTTCGTCAACCTAGACGGTGACATGTGTAGAGGGAGCATCCAGTTTAGTAGTTACCCCGACGCAATAGTAGTCGACGGCTCAGGCATAGACCTGTCATCATCAATGGGCCCTGACATGGACGCTGAGGAAGGCTATGTCTTGGCTGCCGTCCATCGCGGACCTGCGGATGAGCTTGAGTACGGTATCCAAATTCAACGATGGGATGTTGAAGGTGAAGACACCAAAGACTGGCTGAATCTCAACTCTTTAGGCCTGTCAAAGGGTGACAGCACGCATATTTCCGTGCCCCTGGGCATGCGCACAGTCGTTCAGCCCTATGACCTTGTGCTATCTGAAATCGGGGCTAAACTTACTGTTCAGCGGCTGCAGCTGCCCTCTACTGAGAGCTCGACTACGACAGAGGCCACAAGGGCTCCTGCGACATCTCAAGAAAAAGCGGACCTTGAGTTCACACAGCGTTTGTCCAAGCTGAAGTCCCAGAATGTGATTTGGGCTGGCAACCAGATCTGGTGGGCTGTCCGCAATCCGCTTGTCACACGTTTGGATTCGCGGCTAGAGCAAGCCCAGTACGCAGAAGACGGGACTACGATACAACCGAAACGTAATCCTGTAGAAAGGGTGCTTGGCGACATTCGAGGGCAAGATCCTCGCAACGAGTCGGAGTACCTTAGTCTAATTTATATCCGCCAGAAAGCGTCAGTACTTCTGTTCATGGATGTTGTCCTTCGCACAAAGACCAACATCATCATCTTCGAAAACGAGAAACGGATCACCGAACAAGCTCTCATCGAAGGCGAAGTAGATCCCCGCATAGTCTTGTCGATGCTGCCACTTCTCAGTCAGGAGGTCGTGCAAGGAAGCGAAGGCATTCAAATATATGGTGGCATCACAACGGTCATCGAGCAGTTCCTGCGTCAAACCGATCTTTCTGCAATACCAACAGATGCCAAGGGACCGTTTGGCGACAATCTCCTTCATTTCGTTAAGAGATATCTGCAGTTCTGGAAGAGGCGAAAAGGCATGGCAAGCGTCACCAGCGATCCATCCGTGTTCAGCACTGTCGACGCTGCGCTTTTACACATTCTGTTACTTTTGGACCAAGGCAGTCCAAATGGCTCATCAAGCCCAGGCACGTATCGAGCCGAACTTCACGAGCTTGTTGACAGGGAGATCGAGTGTTTCGATCGTGCTGTCGAGCTCCTAGAACAATTCAAGCGCCTGTATGTGCTTAGTAGACTGTATCAGAGCAACTGCAAAGCCTCAGTCAAGGCTTCGAAGGTTTTGGCAACATGGAAGCGGATCATCGATGGCGAGGAAGATGCAGGTGGTGCATTTGTAGACGGCGAGAATGAGCTACGCAAGTATTTGGCACGCATCCGAGACCAGTCCCTAGTCGAAGAGTACGGTGCATGGTTAGCGAACCGTAATCCCAAGCTCGGTGTGCAGATCTTCGCAGACGACTACAGCCGAGTCAAGTTCGAGCCCACTCGTGCCGTGGAACTATTGAAAGAGCGAGCTCCGGGTGCCGTCAAGGAATACCTGGAGTACCTCGTCTTCGGCAAGAAGGTAAGCTATCTCTCATTTGCTGATATCTTACAAGACACTGATCATCAGCAGCACACGCGCTATGTGAACGAGCTCATTGCATTCTACCTCGACACTGTGATCCACGAACTCGAATCCAACCCCTCTTCCCGCGCTACTCTTTCCCAAACCTACGAGACCTACCGCATCCTGATCCCCCCCAAACCCACGTACCACCACTTCATAAGCGACAACGCCAGCCCGGAAGAATGGTGGCAAGCGCGCCTCCGCCTGCTCCAGCTCCTCGGCTCAAATCAACCTGCCACATCCTCCTACGATGTCAGCACAATCTTGACCCGCCTCGCGCCGTACGAGGACGAGCTAGTACCCGAGATGATCATCCTGCACGGGCGGCAAGAGCAGCACCAAGAAGCACTTCGCCTGTTGACCCACGGCCTCGGCGACTTCGACACAGCAATCAGCTACTGCCTATACGGCTATAGCTCCATCTTTCGCCCGACCACCTCCGGCACGCTGCCCGTGCCGCAATCCGAACTGCCCCCTCGCGCCGAGCAGAGCCGGCTGTTCAGCTTCCTGCTGCAGGAATTCCTCGACATCGACGACCTCTCGCAGCGCATCGAGAGGACGGGCGAGCTGCTCGAGCGGTTCGGCGGCTGGTTCGACGTCGGCGAGGTGTTGGCGCTGTTGCCGGATGAGTGGAGTGTGGATATCTTCTCTGGGTTCTTGATTAATAGTTTGAGGAGGTTGGTGAGAGACAAGGCCGAGAGTGGGATTGTCAAGGCGCTGAGTGATGCGCAGAATAGCCAGATGAGCGCTGAGCTTGTGGGGAAGAGGGAGGCTGCAGGGCCGACGGTTGAGAGGGTTAGTTGAGTGGAAGAGCAGCAAACGTAGATGAATGTGACGTATTATGCAAGACGGGTACTCTTACTGCCCGTGAAGCGACTGTAAAGATTGAGAGAAGTTGCGAAGATCTTGACCTTGTTCCCCGCTGGAAAATGGCTTTTCATGGTCGCAACAGATCACGGGCAAGTTCGGATTTGCCCTGTGATGGTATTTGGCCAATCAATTCGCCGTTGCTATCTGACATGCATGGGAACACAAATGGCACGCCTCAGCCTTGCCGTTAATTAGAGAGGCGAACCAGCCACCTACACACCCAACCGCGCCGCCCCTCTGCACCGGTCCGCTCACCGCGCGGCGCGTTCACAAGATGGTTCGACCATCACCAGTCTCTTCAGTCGAGTACTCGACCCTGCCATCTAATGACGAGTCGTTTCAGTCGGCTCCACAACTTTTCCCGGATCAGGCTGAAGGGCACCACGACACTCTGGAGAGTATGGGACCTCCTGTTCATTTATTGGCTGAGCGATCGAAGACAATAGCTACAGACCCGTATTCAGCACTTCCGAGCGATGAACCTCCAAGAGAGTCTTCAATGCGGTCTTCTCTGGATGATCTCGACAGGCCTTCCAGCCAATCAGCAAGATTGAAGGGCAGTCCCGAACGCCACGAAGAATCCAAATCAACCATATCAGATCGACTTCGCCCTCGTAAAACTTCTTTCATATGGTGGCTTGAAACTGGCTGTTGCCTCCTGGCGGTCAGCGGTCTCGTGGGCATGATCATTGTGATCTATACTCTAGATGGAAAACCCATTCCTCAGTGGCCATACCGCCTCTCGATCAACACGTTCGTCGCTGCTCTCAGCGTGCTCACAAAAGCCTCGGGTGGGCTTGTGGTAGCACAGGGCATCAGTCACATCAAATGGACAACACTAAAACGGCCACAAACCTTGCACAGATTCGAACTCCACGACGAAGCAAGTCGTGGCCCATGGGGCGCTCTCTCGCTTCTCCAGTCTGATCTCGGACGCAGTGCGGCCTCATTGGGCGCTTTCGTCACGATCTTGATCTTGTTCATAGAACCCTTTTCCCAGCAATTGGTTTCATTTGTCGACTGCAAGCAAGTACTTGTGGGTGGTACTGCATCAATCGCACGAACGAGCTACTACGACTTTGAACCCAGTCCGGACTACTACTACTACCCTTGGAGTCTTACCAAAAGCGTTTATGAAGGCCTATACGCCACAAATAAGCCGCAAGTGCGTTTTGAGTGCGAGACAGGCAACTGTAAGTTCTGCTCGCTGATGCAAATTGGGCTCTGGTTGATCAAGCTGATCCGGATCCTCCAGGCACCTTTTCGGAACCGTACAGCTCTCTTGCATTCTGCTCTAGATGTCAAGATGTCAGCTCGAAGCTGATTGAAACCCCTTGGCCGAATACAACGCAGCATCTGGGGGATTCCCATAATTACCCGAACATGACCCTACCTGGTTATGTGTCCGATTATGCTGCTATGTGGCATACCGAGCCTGTATCGAACCTGACCTTGTCCATCTATGCCAGCAGCATTCCCTCATATGACCATCGGCGTATCTTAACTGCAAAAGGATTGCCAACCATTGATGTTATCCGTGCGCTCGACTACCAGTCGCGCAAATACGCAGCTTACTCTTGTGAGATGCTCGCCTGTGTGAGAACTTATTCGACTATCATCGACAAGGCTGAGATCCGAGAAATGGTGGAAGGAGAGGAGATTTTGCGGTCTTACAACGCCTCTATAGCGGACATCGGCTGCTTCAATGCAACTCTTCGAAAAGAGTTCCAGAACATGGGCTATGAGATCAAGCCTGATCAAAAATGGATACTAGACATG
>JUDZ01008934.1:0-13270 GCA_000812845.1 Stagonosporopsis tanaceti | reverse complement strand
AGCACGACGTGCGTGGGAAGAACTCGGGAGGCGAGAGCAAGAAGAGCGCGACCGTACCTTTTCCCTACGTGAGGGTCAGCCGACATTGGTTGGTGGAGTACAAGTGCTGCCGATGTCACAAAGTATGGGCGGCCCAGGAAGATCTTCTGATGGAGACACATACACTGGTGCGCAGAGTAGTGGTGGCATTGAGCAGCACTACTCGTACGAAGAGCCTCAATCTCCGACAGACACCGACCCGTTCACCGAACGACGCCACGACCATCGCGAACAGGATATTGCCAACCTCGCGCAAGGGGCCTACGTTCCATCAGGCGCTGCGTCAACTTCGCAGCCGGTCAGCTCCAGCTACTCCACAGCCCACCCTATTGCGCCTGGTCCCACTGTACAGTACCCGATGCCGAGCTCGCAAGGCGAACAAGCTGTACAGCCTGCGACTTCACAACCCGAGGCTTTTTATCAGCAGCCCGAATCATATCTGCATGATGGTCGGGCGTCCGTGGCTGAGGACACGCAGTCCTACGTGACCAGCAATCAGGACGAGACGTCAGAGGGTGACGAAGAATATGCCATTGATAGTCGCGGCAACTACATCCTCGATGACGCTGGCCACCGTATCCCATTTCGATCCCTTCAGTCCCCCATGTCTGACGAGTACGATGTCACCGAGGACCGTCGTAGGGAGCTGGAGCACCTGCAGCGATATGGCTCTGCTGCCAACCCTCCAAGTCAGTACGCAACGACTGGTGCCGAGCAGGGCAGTCCGCACGGCCAGGGCTACGCAACAGACCGGCCGATGCCTGACTACAGTGGCGACGGATACGGAGACGAGTGGATCGGCATGAGGCATCACCACCCCACCAGGCTGAGTGACGTGCCTGAGGAAGACGAGAGGAGCAGAGCGAGTCCGACGAGCAGGGCGAGCGTGACAAGTCGGGGCAGGCTGTTTTAAGCCTCAAGCTCCTACCAACGTTAACTGCGTGTATCGACGTTTGCCTCGGGCCCACATATCTTACCGCAAGCATATTTCACCTGACATATTTTGTCGACGCATCTGCACAAACATCTAATATTTGCTGCGACCTACTTTCACAATACCCTTCTCCGACGCCCTTTAGGATGTCTACGTGCGTTTTGTTTGATATTGGCGCAAAACACCCCCTGTACTAGTACTGGTCGGTCTGTCTGCGAGCATGGTGTTTATAGGGCGGCTTTTGTGGTGCATGGAAAAAGTGGAGGAATAATTGGAACTTTAGGAGAGAACAGGGATGTGTTAATACGATTGTTCTGATGTTTGGTCTGTTTCCTGTCACTGGCCTATTTGTGGTGAAGTCTGTATGAAAGACCTCGAGCGAGGGTAAGTGCTTTTCAGCGACTATCAGATCTGACCACGACAGCAGCATCTCACCAGCATTCGTATGCAAGGCTCCAAGCCTGCTCCGCAGTCGCTTGGCACCTGAGTCTTGAAGCAACATCCACCTAGTGCGACGGTGCGTGTTCAGCCGCACAGTGTATGCAGAGTCATCCAATCGCGCGTCACTGTGGCGCTCCATAGTGGCCTTGCCCGAAGCTGAACCCCGTCCAGGCCCGACCAGGGATGATATAAAACACACACTACAGTATGCACGCGGGAATCGGGTCGGGCGGGACGCACCTCAGTCTGGGGATGCAATTCGCCGAGAGATGGTGTCCAGCTCTTGGCTGCGATGCAGGCCAGCGCACCAGCGCGCTGTCCGAGGCATACATACAGAGGAGGAAGGTTGAACGGATGATACATACTCGTGGGCATCTTGAACTCTGCCGGGTTCGACAAACGATAATCGACAATCTTCTCTCTACCGTGCTATTATCATACAGGCCATCTATGCGCGCGGCCTCCTCATCACCATGGAGTGCTCTAAGGAAACTACCTCCTCAAACACCAATGTACCTTTGCACGACCATGGGAAAGCCGAAGAGTACATTCAACACTTTCAGATGCCGGCAGAACCTAGCATGAACTTCTGCCCGCCTTCTCACAGAAGCGTGATTGCCAAATTGGGGCTATGGAATATGTTTGTACTCGCCATCGGCGCAATTGCAAGCTTTCTAGCCATGGCTTTCCTGGCACTTCTATGGGCTGGATCAGAAAGCGCGAGAAAGGGCGACCCTACGCCCCGGCTATGGTTCTACATCGTCGACAACGGCTGGGCAACACGAGTCGTCACGGTAGCTTCAGTGCTCATCCGACTCGCAACGGCCGCACAAATGGGCGTATTTGCCGCTCTCCTCGCGGCCTGGGTTCTTGAAACGACGGGTGCGTCTGCAGAACACCTGCCCATGCTGTCTGTCATTCGCACTGTCAACAACGGGCCGCAATCGCACATTTGGAACGTTTTCCATACCCTACACGTAGGGTCGAGATACTTCTACTCGGCTATGGTCGTCTTAGCCATCCTCGATGCTTTCGCGCTGCAGTTTACCTCCACGCTGCTTATCACCGATTTTCAGACCGTAGCTATCGTGCCGGGAGCCATCCAACGCTCGATCCGTTACGCCCCGTATAACCCAGACGATGAGCAAGCCGGCAACGTCCAGGCAGGAACTGGAGTCGACTTCTTCCAGGCTGGGCCTGCTGCGTATGCTCGATTTGCGGAATGGGCGGAGGAACCGCATCTTGATACCGAGTATGCTGATACTGGAGCCACTTTACGTGCTTTCTTGCCATTTGGTTCATCGGATGACAGAAGTGTGCTACGTGCCTATGATGGGCCAGCCACCGTCGTCGACTCACGCATCCGATGTGTGCTCCCGTCAATCGATATACATAACATCACATTCTTGTCCCAGTCTTCAGGGGGAAGCAGGTCCAACTACGAGATTGCGATTGCAGGGAAAGTGGGCATCCAAGGCCGCGTACCAGGTCAGATAGATCAGGAGGAACAATCAGTCACTGACGGCCTGGAAGGAATGTTTTCTATAAGCGTGGTGGCCAGGATATACTACGCGAATGCCACAGACTGGCGCCTATCCTACGCACTAGTTCCGTCATTCTCCGAGGTGTCGGGGTTCTCCAATAACGTTCTGGCTCCCGAAAATACGGGCTTTGCGACGCTACTCCTGATGAATGCGACAGGCAGTGGATGGCAGGAGGTACTTGACAATGTTACCAAGTACTCAACCACTCAAGAGGACCTCATTGTAGGTCCATTTGAATGGAATCAGACGTCTTCAGGACTGTGGACAGACTTGAAGCCAGCCAATTCAACCGCAGACATTGGCGTCAGCGCTACGCTGTGCTTTGCCAACTTCGAGTCTAACAACTATATCGTTCACGCAGACGGGGGCGAAGACTTCACCGAGCCCAAGAACATGACGTGGAATGCAGAAGCGCACACCTACAGCACCTCCACTGTGCGCCAGATGCTGGACACATGGAGCAAAGACCTGACGCCCAAACAACGCGGCATTCTACGCCTCCACGCCCCCACCGACGGCAACTGGAGCACGCTCAAAATCCCCAACACAGACTCTGACTACGTCACCACCCCAGTAACAACCGGACTGCGCAAACTCATCAACCCAGACGCCTACGCCAGCTACTCACCCACTCTGGGAACGGGATTCGGCGCGTCGGCGGCCTTGACTCCCTTCTCGACTTACAACGGCGTGCACAAGACGCACGCTGCACTCTTCCAGGTAATAATTAAACTCACCGGGAACCCCGCGCTCGCATTCCAAGCCTTCTTCACCATCATCGAGCAGATGACGTTCTACGATCTGCTGCCGCAGTTCGACATCACCGGCAACGCGAGCTACTCGCTGTCACAGCGCGTCGATGTGCCGGCGCAGTGGGTGGGCTTTGGCGTCGTCATGGGCCTGCTGGTGCTGCATGCCGTGCTGCTGGTGACAGCCGTGGCGCTTTTTCTGGCAAAGACGGAGCACTCGCTGCTGGGTAATGCGTGGCAGGCTGTCGCGCAGGTCAGCTCGAGTGATACGTTGGCGACGGTGCATTGGGCGTCTAATATGACGGATTTGGAGGTCAAGCGGCTGCTGAGGATGAGCAGTTATGAGGAGAATGAGGTAGTGCTGAGGACTGGGGCGGGTGGTGGGAGGAGTCAGGCCGTGTATCGGAGAGGAACGGGGGAGTATTCTTAGGTCTTGCTGGGAGGTAGGTCATGCTCAGAAGTGGGGTCTTGTATCTTCCTTGTCCAAATATGCGTTATATGTGCGAGTTGCTAGTGATATTTTATACGTTCTGATGGTGGCACAACTGACCTTGAAATCATGCAGTGAGAGATCTAAATGATTTCATATTTACATGCAAGCTGACGCCCACGATTAGACGGTCGTCGTTCCAAAAACCTTCCTACGTCTCACGCGCGTAGGCATACCCTCCCTCGGCTTTCCTGAAGTCAGCAGAATCTGGTACATAGGATCGCCGAACACCTCCTGGGGACCCTTGCGAAAGCTGCTATCCCGATTCCAGAACGACCCATCGTTGCTCAATGCGTCCAGTTCATCAAAGACAGCGCGCACGTCAAACTCGCGCAACGTGAGTGCAAGCACAGTCTTGAGCTCGATCAGACTAAGCTCCTGTCCTATGCAGTTACGAGGACCCCTTTCGAATGGCCGCCATGCATCACCAGGTAGTTTTGCAGCATTCTCGGGTAAGAAACGCGCGGGATTGAATTCGTCCACGTCTTCGCCCCAGATCTTCCTTGAGCGGCCCATGGCGAATGCAGAGGTCCATACATTGCAGCCCTCTGTGGGAAGCTGATCGCCACTCACAGGATCCCGAATAAAGAAGTCCTTGCGTCCGAGTCTAACGGCCGATGCTGGGGCCCAGAGCCGGAGGACTTCTTTGATGACAGCAAGGAGGTAATCGAGTTTGTTGACCACATAGGGGTTCTTTCGAAGCTGGTCCTCGGCGCCGACGTCACTGCCGAAGACCTCGTCGAGTTCCTTCCGAACAGCTGCAAGGGCGTCTGGGTGTTCAGCGAGTAGCTTGTAGCAGTAGCACAGCGTTGAAGATGTAGTGTCATGTCCGGCGACCAGAAGAACTATAATGTTGTCAATGGCAGATCTTCGAAATTCTGCGTTCATTGTCGTTGAGCTGGCATCAGGCTGGTCGCTGAGCTCCTTGGCATACAACTCGAGGGCCAGATCAACTCCGACCTTGCTTCGATGAGCTTTGGACACTTCAGACTTGCCCGCGGCGAATCTGTCGTCCAAGATGTTACCGATGTATGAGATCATTTTCGATCGATAGTATTTCGTCACGATTGGTCGTAGCAGACTGTAACGGTGGAAGGGATTGATGGACTGGAAATCGATGGCCCAAGAAAGTGCAGCTCTCATCCACGTGACAAATTCACTGCCAGTGGTAAGACATTGAAAGTCGTGACCACAAACAGCCTTGCCGATAACGTCAATTGTGATCTTGGTCGCCTGACATAGTGTTAGTGGAAGTTCGGGTCTTGTAACCATTAGCATACCTCTTCCTCCATCCTGAAGATTCGATCATCAGTTGAGTGCTCATCGAGCAACTTGATGAAGTCCTTGGTGCAGTCGACGATCATAGGGACTTGGCTGATAAGATGCTGTACAGAGAACCCCGGGTTGAAAGCGCTTCTCCACTTTTTCCACAATGGTCCGCTTGTGGTCAACATGTTTACCTTGCCCATGAATGGTTCCAGTGCATCCACCAAAGTGGGGTGCTTGAGCAGATTGGCTTGTTCGACCTGACGAGCTGCATCTCTGGATTGAAGAATCTCAGCGGGATCTTCGAGGTTCTTTTGTGGAACTTACGGATCCGTAATCACTAAAGAGACGACGGAAGCCGGGCGTGAGTCGAGGTAGTAGACAGGCGGTAGGTCATATTCGCGCACAAGTTGGGCCGACAACGTGTGTGGATGTGCGCGACGCGGCAGCTTTGCAGCGGTCTTGCCCAGCGATATGAGATGTCCGAATATTAGAGAGTGTGGCGGACCAGGCTTTGTCTCGTTAGTGATGTGGTCGATACTGAGACAGCCTGGATTTTGTGCTCCTCCATGATCGAAGAGAAAGAGGGGTAGGGACTCACAAGGTTTTGGTATCGTCGTCGATCTCTGATCAACGCTACAAGCTTTGCTGCAATCCAGACGCAAAGGATGGTTGTTATTGTCGAAAAGACGGTGTAGTCACCAAAGAAGCTCATGTTGTGATGTTTGCGAGACGGTATATTCGAATCGATGCAACTCAATGGATGGTGCAGATGCTTTGGCACCACACGGGCGCTTGTGGCTTACAGCTGTTGAGGCTGCAGTACTCACCACGGTGGCAGGACCCCGCATACGTTGAAGCTCGCTGTATTCGACGTGCACAGTTTTGAAGTGACAAGGTATTATGAGGGCAGATGCAGCAAGACACCTGCGCACTGCTCATCTACACAACTGCTGACTAAACGCAGCATTTCGGAAGACCTTCACAACGGCTTTGCGCGAGATTTCCCAAGTAGCAGTAGGCAAAGCACTACATCGGCTTCTAACGATCGACAAAGGTACGCTAGAATCCCTCACAGGCACGGTGCGCAATTGAGGATTCAATATGCGCCCCTTTCGCACGTAACCTAAAGTGACGCCCACGATGACGCCAAACCTTTATACTTTGTTCTTATAAAAGCAGTGGTCTGGTATAGATGGAGCTGAAGCTCAATGAAACAAAAGGTCGAGGTTGTTCCTGGACGCATTGCATCCGAATGCAAATGGTGTTTTCATGCAGGCGACTGGGGTTGGGCGCCTGCGCGCCTGCGCCTTTCCCAGCCTGATCTCCACGCACTGGGCCGATCATCTCCTAGTGGGAACGACGTCCGTCCCAACACGCACCGACCGCTTCGCTGTGCATGCGGTGTCGGAGGACAGACGCGTGGCGCCGTTGTGCACCACACTTGTTCCGGTCGCTGTGGACAACAATGTTTGCGGGCGCTGTGACGATTACACAAGCTGCGTGCAGGTTACAATTGCATGAAAAGCCATTGCGCTACAGACGCATTGCGAATTGGCTGTCGTAGGTTATCTCGCAGCGGGTGGCGGGTTTCGCATTGAGCGTTTCGCCTTCGAATGGTCGTGCCATCCCAGTCCTCTTGTTGCTCCCCTGAAGCTTGCTGTTCTCGACGGCAACGGACGATTCCTTCACCACGAGTCACACTACTCAACGCGTCCAGGAAGTGAGCTTTGCTTTATTTCACTTCCAGCTCCAAACAGCCACATCCTGCGCTCGACTCTCTCCCGCCTTTCCTCGCATACTGTACGGTGGACCTGACAGCCGTACCTTGCAGTAGCGCTGAGACGAGTCGGCCGCTGTACCGCGGCTAACTTGGAAGGTCCGACCTAATCTCCCCACCCGGACCCTGAGCCATTCACTCAGTCCATTGCGTGGCCCCACTCAACTTGCGCGCCTGCTTGAGGGACCTGACTGATCAAACTGATCTCCGGCAGCCCTCCTTCAATCTCGTTCGCTGTCTATCGTCACTGTTTTCAAACCGCTCCCGTGAGCGCGGGACAGGGTACCCAGCTTTTGCAACCTAAGGCCCAGGCTGCTTGCTCCGCAACTGCTCTCCTTTCTCCCGGCTGCCAAATTACGCACACACAGTGCCTGCCACCTACTGTTATAACGGGCTCGTCCCGCGTGATCAGGATGGCTGGTACTACTCCTTCCAATATACACTCTAATACCTACACCAAGGACGGTTCGCCCGATCCATCAGCCGCGCCCACGACCAACGGAGACTTTCAAGCAGCTGCAGCACGCAGATCCAGCTTCTCTTTCCTTCGGAAGCGGTCTTCTGAAAGCAAAGTCACCACGTCACGCGCGCCCAGCATGAGTCGCAAGCAGAAGGCTCTTGCCCAAGAGGAGGCTCTGCGGAAGCAGCGAGAGGCAGCAATGTTGCCCAAGGAGCCTCCCCGCCTCCCATCACACTCGCCTCTTCCCCAGATCGCCAGTTTTGGAGGAGAGTACCGCCCCGATTCTGTTGCCATTGTCTCCAACAAGGCCGGTAATTATAGTACAAACTTCAGCAGACCATCAGTCGAGCAATACAGAATGGCGGCACCTGTCGCCAACCTCGCCGTGATGCCGCCTGTCCCTGGTAGCTCGCACTCATTCATCGACACCGACCCGTACGCCAGGACAGAGAGCATGACAAATCGCGGCCGCTACAGCTACGCCAGCAGCCAGATCAGCGCTGTCAACAGCCCCCGCCGTGTGCGCAAGAAGAAACAGCCCACTCCATTCAAGTACGTGAAACATTCCGTCCGCGCCCATTCACACTGACTTTGAACAGCATCCTTGTACTCGGTACCAAAGGCAGCGGCAAGTCATCATTCATTGAATTCCTCCGCACTGCGCTTGCATTGCCCTCCAGGAAGCGCCCTCACACTCCTTCCCCTCCTCCCAGCGCTGTCGCCGAAGACTCGCCTTTCACCTCGCAATACTTGGAGACGGAGGTGGATGGCGAGAGAGTCGGCGTCACTCTCTGGGATTCCGAGGGACTTGAGAAGAATGTTGTCGACTTCCAATTGCCCACTGTCACTTCATTCCTCGAGTCCAAGTTCGAGGACACCTTTGGCGAAGAACAAAAGGTCATTCGTTCGCCGGGCGTCAGCGATACTCACATCCACTGCGTCTTCTTGATCCTGGACCCGGCGCGCCTTGACGCAAACATTGCTGAGGCCCGCAAGAAGTCGAATGTCATCAACGTTGGCAGTGCCATCTTTGGCGGACTGGACGAGAGCCTGGATCTTAATGTGCTACGCGAGCTGCAAACCAGGACGACCGTCGTCCCCATCATCAGCAAGGCGGACACCATTACTGGCGCACACATGCGCCACCTCAAGAAGATGGTCTGGGATACAATCAAGCGAGCAAAGTTGGATCCTTTGGAAGCACTGAACCTTGACGAGTTCGAGGATGATGATACCGACCGGCTGGATGAGCGAGACGAAGATGAATACGCACAGAGTTCAGACAACGAAGGCAAGGCAGATGTGTTGAACAAGATCCTCGGACGCTCATCCTCTGAAGCGGCTCGCTCCATTGCCTCGTCACGCTCATCCTCTGCCTCGCATTCCCCGCCGTCATCCCCACCGAACGTTCGCAGGAACCACAGCCGCAAGCCATCAGCGATATCCGCATCAATACACAAGGAAGATGCTGAGACACCATTCCTTCCATTGAGCATTATCTCGCCAGATCCGTACGAACCCGAAGTCATCGGCCGCAAGTTCCCATGGGGCTTCGCAGATCCTTACAACCCCGAGCACTGCGACTTTGTCCGACTTCGAGAGAGTGTATTCAGCGAGTGGCGATCAGAGCTCCGCGAAGCAAGTCGTGAGCAGTGGTACGAGGGATGGCGAACAAACCGGCTGCAAAAGGGCAACAACCCTAGGCGACACGTTTCCCCGTCCGATGGTCTTGCTACACAGCAACCAGCTTCCTTCCCTCTCCCGAGTGGACGCACATCGACCGCGGGGAGCCAGTATCGTCCTTATCGTCCCGACAATCTTTGAGTGCCTGGATCGGCAGCGCGATGCATGTGCAGCCCATCAGACATGATGGAAGCACTGGCCAGCTCTTCTTCGAGTACAGGATTCGACCGCGTTTGAGGGCTACATGCAGAATCACCACTTCTCTTCTTCTCACACTTTTACCACAACATCTTGTACCCATACCCACCCCTTTACTATGTTCATCGAGTTTGTCTCAGATCTGCACATACCTTTGAGTATGCCCTTTGTCTTGATATTGCTTATTTAAATTGCGCATACCCCCTCTTCTATTGTTTAGTACGTTTAGATGATGCCATTCCCGACGTGTCACAGCTTGCGAGTTGTTGGTGTTGGGGAAGTAGTTGATACGCTGGACGTAATGGAAAGGCAGGCGAGCAAGAGCGGACGAGACGTTGCGCAGCTTGTATCATACTCACCAATGACATTACTGTACATTTCATTCTCGCCGCTTGTGAGAACTTCATGTGCTTGAGACTGTGACTGTGACTGACTGTGTCCAGTGGGTCAGCTAGTCGCTCACCAGGCTGTCCGGGGATGGCCGTACGCTCTGATGGACCGATTTGTCACTTCGACAAGCTGTCAGATGAGAACGTTCTGTTGAGCAGGTAAAGCATTCGTGTCTCAAAACAGCGGGGGAAAACGAGCTGAAGAGTTGTGTTGTCGAAGGGCTTGTATTGGTATCAATTGGTATCATGCGGTGACGCTCGCGGGCATCACTTCTTGCTCAACTCGCACCTCACGCCGCCACCTGGCCCACCACGTCCCCCAGCTTGCTCAGCTGCAGCTCGCCCTCGCTCCCCAGATCGTCCAGCCCGTGGAAACCCTCCTCCACCACCCACCGCTGCGAGTAGTTGCTCAGCACGCGGCATGCATTGCCCACGACCAGCAGGCCCGGCGGGCGACTCCCCTCCTCCTCGACGGCCGCACACACGTGCTCGATGGTCGTGCGGATGACGCGCTGGTCGGGGCAGCTTGCGCGCTCGAGGACCGCGACGGGGAGGTCGGCGGGGTACCCCTTCGCGACGAGGCTGTCGATCAGGGCCTGCAGTCTGTGCAGCGACATGAGGAGCACGATGGTGCGGCTCGCGACAAACTCCGGGGGGTCGAGCGGCGCGCCCTTGCGGCCCGTGCCGGTGCAGATGAGGACCTGGTCTGCGACGCCGCGGTGGGTGGCGGGGATGGCGGCGAAGAGGGGCGCAGACAGCGCGCTGGTTATGCCGGGCAGCACGGTGGGGATGAAGCCGTGCGACCGGAAGAAGTCGTATTCCTCGCCGCCGCGGCCGTAGATGTACGGGTCGCCTTGCTTGATGCGGACGACTACTTTTCCTGCCTTCAGGCCCTCGAGACCCCATTCGAGCAGCTCTTCCTGGGCGCGGTCGGCGTTGCCAGGGAATTTGCGCGCAATGTGGACGGTGGCGCGACGGGGGACGAGGTCGAGGATCGGAGCGGGGACCAGTTTGTCGGCGAGGATGAGGTCGGCGGAAAGGATGGCCTTGTGGGCTGCGCGGGTGAGGAGGTCGGGGTTGCCGGGGCCGGAGCCAGCGAGGATTATGCGGCCCGCTTTCTTCTCGGGGGTTGCTGTCGACGTGGGACCAATCTTGGAGGCATTGCTGGTGGCGAATTCGAGGAAGAGGGTGTCGATGTCGGCGTCTGTGATTGCCGCAAGGCGGCGGAGAGGCCAGTATTCGCAGATCTGGGAGAGCCAGCGCATGCGGCGGCCTCGTGCTGCTTCCTTGCTCTCCTCCAGAATGAGCTTGTTGAAAGTCGCGGGCTGGCCGCTGTCTTCCTCCTCGGCCTCGAGGTCTTGCGACAGTTCTGCAGCATGCTCCTCCTCCCAAATGCGCCTTCGTAGCGTGCCGAGTCTTTCGACGGCATCGCCCAGGTTTGGTGGCAATGAGGACGCAATCTCCCTCCGTATGCGAGCTGACAGCTTGCAGCCCTTTCCAGATGCTGTTACGCCAATCTGTAGAGGGCCGTCGGAATGTGTGGAGAGGAGTGTGAAGGAGCAGAGGTTGGGAGCGTCGGCGACGTTGACAGGGATCCGTAATCGGCGGCAGAGGTTCGATATTTGTGTGCCTGAATCTATGAGAGAGTGTTTGCGTGGTTCCTGAATGCCAGACGTACTCTGCCCCTGCTTCCCACCTGCTGTGACGAAGACGGCGTCCACCACGCCATCGACCTCGGCGCGACCCAAGGTGGTCAGGTCCTCCTCCTGGAAACTGCGCTTGATCCATTTGACCTCGCCCTCTTCGATACGCTTCACCAAGCCGTAGTGTAATGTCGCATCTTCTGGCGCAATCAATATGGGGTGCGCGCCGACTTCAATGGAGCGTGTGCATCGTGCGCCTGCGAGTGGATTCGAGCCGACGATGAGGTGGACATGTGAAGCCGAGTCGACGGCTGTGAGTAAGGCAGGAGCCATGTTGTAGATTACAGAGAAGGGAAGAGCTCAAGAACAAGCCAATGTCTCAAGCAAAGGAGGGGCAAAGAAAGTGTATGTACAGGGACGTGCATAGTCAATCTGGGGCAAATGCTAGTCACATTTCTGTTCCGATGTCGATTGAGCGTTTCCGAGAGCGCGATAGAGCGATAACGCAATCCGCGCACGGGCCGCGCTAGACACGCCCGCGGAAAAGCATGTCCATGGACAGACGACGGCAGCCAATCAGCGCGCGTGGATTGGGCGTGCAGGCGCAATCATTGCCTGGTGTCAGCGGTTTGTCGCAGTCAGTTCTCCGGCTCGTCGCGGCCCATGACTATGTCGAGCGCCTTGCGGCTCAACATCAGGCTGTGCTCGAGGGCGTTGAGCTTGGCAGAGGCCGATATCAGCGCCGGGTCCTGCGTCTCGACGCGGATCTTCTCCTTGACGCGGACGTCGTGGCCCCTGTACTTGTACACTTTGTCTGCCTCGTCGTGGACGGGGGTGCGCGTGCCGCCAAGCGCCGAGGACAGGCGGTCGCGGAAGTTGAAGCCTGTGAAGGAGGCGGCCTCGTCGTCTTGCTTGGGCTCGAGCGTGCGCACCTCGAGACACAGGGCGGCGTCGAAGACGAACATGTGGAAGGAGACGTTGGGGGGCAGCGGCGGGTCGAACATGTCGGCGTCGGCGGGGGCGTCCCACCACGGCATCTGGACGTCTGAGTAGCCCTTCAGCGCCTGGCGGGCCTCGAGGATGTGGTCGTGCAGGAGCTGCAGCTGGCCGGCGACAAAGCTGGCGTTGGTCGCGTCGCCGCCCCAGGAGACGACGTCGATGGCATCGAGGCAGCTGTTGATCGAGGTGCGCACCGCCGTGAGCTGGGGCACGACGAGCGTGGGCGCCGTCGGGGCAGCCGAGATGGCCACGTCGAACGACTGCGAGCCGCGCGGGGGCGGCAGGCTGGCGATGCGCAGCTTGACGTTCTGGGCACACTCGTCAGCTACGTGTCTTCACGGGCGCGCGGTGCAGCGACGTACGCCCTTGACGATGCGCGTGCCGACGCGGGTGACGAGGCCCTTGAGGCTCTCTGAGCGCACCGACGTCAGCACCAGCGTCGAGCCGCTCTCCGACGGCGCCAGCAGCGCCGCGCACTCCTCCAGCCCGGCCTTGAGCGACTGCAGCGTCTCGCGGAGCTGGACGAGCAGCCAGTCGAGCTCGCGCTGCTGCGACCGCGCCTGCTCGCCGGCCAGCGCGGCGGCCTCGATGGGCGGCCACACGGCGGTCGACATGGCGGGGGGGTTCAAGGGGTTCAAGGGGTTCAAGGGGTTCA